>JAGKTI010012868.1:0-23907 GCA_018397915.1 Birgus latro
CAATTTGTCTATTCTTCCACAGTAGTACATTATGCTATTATTTTCAGTTGTACTGCCATTATTGTTGCTGTTGTTGATATTTTCTAAAATCTTGGATCTCTGTTGATTTGTTGTGAAGTCCTTTCTATTATTGGTCCTTCTCTGATTTATCTGAATGTTGTTTTTTCTGTTTGCCTGGAACAGCCTCTGATGTCTAATTAATCCATTATAAGAAGTTTGTACACATCTGTTTCTGAAATGTTTGGGTATATATGTGTGAGCTTTAGTTTCTTATTACTGTATCTATATCATCTTTATTTTGCCTTGTGGCATCTTTTCTTGCTCTCTGATTCCCAGCTCAACTCCAACATTCTCCCATCCTGTATCTTTTCCTCTCAGTGTCATAGTTGAAACTTGTTGCACTTCTGCTGGTTCCACACCTCCTTCTAGTTCCTCTCCCGTGTCCATTTGCCATTCCCGTTTCTCTTCTTGTGCAATTTTCCTTGTGTCTTCCTAACTACTAAGGCATCTTGATTCAAAATCTCTCCAGATGGCAGATCTTCAGGAATCACCACCTCAAGAAGACCATTTGCCCTACATAGTTTAATTATGTTGCATATGTCCCAGGTCTTACCATGTTAATCATGTGGGCATGCATCATCACTGTCAGGATCTTGGATGGTGTAGCTCTGTCAAAATTTATACCTGAAGTGGGTACTGCATTCCCCTATGTGACTCTGCTGTAAGTCATCTGTGACTGATCTCCTCCATTGATTCCTGGTGGTCCTTTTTTCTTTTAAGGCATTTTTCCTTATAGGACATTTCATAGCCAGTGTCCGATATGCTTCTTCGCAGTCTATGCACCTTTTACAGTCAGAGCTACACTCACTCCAAATATGTTCCTCTGATCCACATTTTGAAGAAATCCTATAGTCTTTTCCATTAGGACATTTGCTTCTTGTATGATGCTCTACTGCACAGCATTTCCTGTAAGTCATTACCTCTGTGTGTTCCTCTTGTTTAAATTGATATTTGAGAATTCTCATATTCACCAGGAGTATTCCCTGCTCTGATAACCTTGCTAGTGTCTTTGTCTGGTGAAATGTTTTCTTCGTAAAGTTATTTTTCAGAAATTTAGTCAGCTCTTCTATCTCACTTTTCATCCAGTCATTCTCCCCCAGTATCCCTGCTTGTCATAAGAGGCGACTAAAAGGGTTGGTGGTGGGTTAGTGCCCCACCCCGTAAAAACAACTAACTAAAAATACAAACAGGAAGCCTCGGACCAGGAAAAGGAACGGACAAAGGACGAAGTAAAGATCGCGACTTGGAATGTAAGGGGTATGAATGATGAGGTGAAAGAGAGAGAGATTGTACAGGTGCTTGAGAGTGCGAAAGTGGATATATGTGGAATAACTGAAACTAAATGGCGAGGTAAGAGTGTGAGAGAATGGGAATATGGATGGGGTATATGCGCGGGAGTGGGTGAGAATGAGAGGGCGAAAGAGGGAGTGTGTATTGTTGTGAGAAACAGGTGGAAGGAGAATGTAAGAGAGTATGGATCAGTTGGGTCAAGGATTGTGTGGGTAAGAGTGAAAGTTGGACTACAAATGTGGGCAACTGTGTGTGTGTATGCTCCAATGCAAGATCGTGTAAGTAGAGTGAGAGAAGAGTTTTGGACAAATGTGGAAGCCTGCTTGGAAAAGTTTGAAAGGAATGAGAGAGTGTTTCTAATTGGAGATATGAATGGAAAAGTAGGGAATGAGAAGGTGGATGGAGTGGTTGGTGAGTGGGATGTGCCTGCAGAGATGGATGAGAATGGCAGTGCTTTAGTGGACATTTGTGCTGGGAGGGGGTTGGTGGTAGCTAATACCCTCTTCAGGCACAGAATGATCCATAGGTATACATGGCGAGTGGTGAGAAGAGAGGATGGTGGAATGAATGAACGGAAGGCAATGACTGACTAGGTGTGTGTGGATGAAAGGATGAGAAGATGTGTAACGGATGCAAGAGTATATAGAGGTTGGGGGAGTGGACTTTCTGATCACCACTTGGTGGTGGCCAGAATCAGAATCCAAACAAGATGGAGGAAGAGAAGAAGGGAAGGACAAGAGGAAGTATTTGTTATAAGGAGGGTAGAAAAGTTACAAGAGGATGGAATAAAGGCTGAATATAAAAGGGAAGTGGAGGAGCGATTGGGTAAATATAGATTGGAGCAGATGGGGGACGTGGAAGGTGTGTGCAAGGTATTCACAGAAGAAATCTGTGCAGCATGTGAGGTGGTGTGTGGGGTGAAGAGAAGACGAAAGGGGGTTCAGGGAACAGCATGGTGGACTGAAGAGGTGAGAGAGGGGGTGGCACAAAAGGAGAAAGCATATAATGAGTGGATGAGGAACAGGGGCGACGAAGAAGCTGAGAGACGGACGAGAGTTATATGTAGTGAGGAGGAGAGAGGTGAAAAGATTAGTAAAAGAGAGTAAGAAGAGAGTGGATGAGGAATTTGGAAGGAATTTGAGTGCAAAGTGGAGGAAATGTAAGAAAATGTTCTGGAAGGAGATAAAGAGAGCTAGACAGGGTGCCAACGAAGTCAGTGGGGGTGTGAAAGATAAAAATGGTAGATTACTAGTGGAGAAGGGAGAAAAAGTAAACAGATGGAGAGAACACTTTAATGAACCGTTGAACATAGAGAATGAAAGTAATGCAAGTATAAGTGGCTGGGGAAAGGCAGGGAGAAGGAGGGTTGTGAGGAGAGAGGAAGAAATCACCAGGATGGAAGCGGTGGAAGCATTGAAGAAAGTTAAAATGGGAAAAGCCCCAGGAATTGATGGAGTGTGTGGTGAAATGCTGAAGCATGGGGGAGAGATAGTAATAGAATGGATGTGGAAGGTGTGCAGATTGGCTTGGGAGGAGGGTAGAGTCCTGGAGGATTGGAAGTCAGGTATAATTATTCCTCTGTACAAAGGAAAAGGGGAAAAAGCAGTGTGTTGTAATCATAGAGGCATTTGCCTTTTCAGTGTAATAGGAAAAGTATATGGTAGGATACTTATTGACAGAGTTAGGGAAATTACTGAGGAATTAGTTGGAGAAGAACAAGGAGGTTTTAGGAAGGGAAGAGGTTGTGTAGACCTGATATTCATTCTTAGATCCTTAGTGAAAAAGTTTCTAGAGAAGGGCAAGAAGTTGTATGCAGCCTTCATGGATCTGGAGAAAGCATATGACAGGGTGGATAGACAAGGTTTGTGGAAGGTATTAAGAATATATGGAGTGGATGGGAAGTTGTTGAAGGCAGTGAATAGTATGTATGAGGGTGGTAAGGCTGCAGTGCGTGTGGATGGCAAACTGAGTGAATCTTTCCATTTGAAGGTTGGATTGAAACAAGGATGTGTCATGTCTCCATGGTTGATCAATCTGGACATGGATGGGGTTATAAAAGAGATACAAGGTTGGGCAGTGGATGTTGGAGTGGCCCTAGTGAGAGATGGCAGTGTTTGGAAACTCCCTGTACTGTTGTTTGCAGATGATACTGTGTTGTTGAGCGAAGACGAAGGGTAGCTGCAAGGCTTGGTAGATGAGTTTGGGAGAGTGTGTAAGAAACGGAATCTAAAGTTGAATGTAGGGAAGAGTAAAGTGATGGTCTTCGAGAGAAGTGAAGCCAGTGAATGTACAGTTAGATTGGATGGGAAGGATATGGAGAATGTGAGTGAATTTAAGTACCTGGGCAGTGTGATGAGTAAGGGTGGAAGTCTGGAGGGTGAAGTGCTCGAAAGGGTGCAGCAGGGAAGGAAGGTTGCTGGTTCGTTGAAAGCAGTGATAAGAAACAGGGAGGTGAGCATGGAAGTGAAAAAGTTGTTACATGACAGTATTGTGATACCAACTCTGACATATGGAAGTGAAGCTTGGACCCTGTTGGAAGGACAGACGTCAAGAGTGAGAGCAGTGGAAATGAGTTATTTGACAGGAGCATGTGGAGTCACATGAAGAGACAGACTAATGAATGAGGAAGTGAAGGAGCGTTGTGGTGTGGTTGAGGACGTGATGGGAAGCGTTAGGAGAAGCACGTTAAGGTGGTTTGGGCATGTGGAGAGGATGGAGAGTGAAAGACTGACGAGGAGAGTATATGTGAGTGAGGTGGAGGGGGTGAGAGGGAGGGGGAGGCCTAGGATGAGATAGAGGGATGGAGTGGAGAAGTATATGAGAGAGGGGGGTGTGAGTTGGGAGCATGGTAGTGAAATGGCAGGGGACAGAGAGACATGGAGGCGATTTGCTTGTGGCCACCCCGTGCGGGATTGAGGCGTCTGGCAATAGATAGATAGATAGACATTCCTCATCCCCATCTTTTCTATGATTTCCTCCTTCTTTCAGTGAAAGATGTAATCATCCACTCTGAAGATAAGAAATGACCTTTTAGCTTTGTGATCTGTTGGCATAATTGGATTAAATCCATTGTCTTTAGGTTACCCTCCAGCTCTGCCTGAAACAACTTATCTACGTCTTCATCACTGTTTGTTAACAAAATAAAGCCATCATCAACTGTGATTATCCTCACTGCAAATACATCCTTTTTAGATATTATTTCCAAAAATTTTGCCTTATTGCAGTGTTCTCTAGATGGGCATGCTTAACCCGTTACTAGGTTTCGTGGTCGATCCCTCCATGCACAAAAAAAAGTTTTTTTTTTTCCTCAAAAATAATTTTTGCTCTTATAAATGAAAGAGTGCATGGAAAAGAATAGAAAACCAAATATGAGTTCATTATTTACCTTAATTTGGCCATGATTTGCTATTTATAAACATTTGGGTGAAAAATGTAGTGGGCTTTAAAAAAATTTAAAAAAAATGCTTGATCATATGATGTACATAACAGTCACACGCTATTCTTCACATGATGTACGTAGCAGCTATTGGGTTAATCTTAACCCCTGCCATACTTTTCTCCTTTACTCATCCTATTTCTGCCTATCTGTTGTCCCATAGCTCACCAGTCACCATAACCTGCAGTGTGTGCCAGCCAATTAAAAAACTCCCCCCAACCAATATTAGGAGATTGAAGGAGTGGTTGTGCTGGGACTGGAGGGTTGTCCCTTTTGGGAGTCTATTCTTATCCAGAGTGCTTTGCCATCCCAACTGCCTCCTTACACCACCCTTGTAAGGGACCCCCACATGGCACTGCCCACACGGTTCGGCTTTGTACTATGGTTCGGCTATAAATGGCCTGTGACTATTGAGGTTCCCCTGGTAGCATAAGTGTTCAAAAACAGACTCCAAAATGAGATCAAAATAGTAAAATATCATTAAATGTTCTTTTGTAATTGAGTCTAAATCAAGAGTACAATCAAAATCCAAAAAAATTTTAAGAAATTTTTCTTCCATTCCAGAGACTACTGTATTAGTAACTGTTTATATACAGCTTAAACCTCTAGTATCTCTTCCATGTGCAGAAATTACCACAACCAAACCACTATAGCCTTATCTACTACAGTAAAATTACAGCAGCAAAAACTACCACAACCACCAAACTCTAGCAACAGCTATTAAACCACAGGGAAGAGATGGCACTAACAACTACATTCTATCATATGTTTACTTACCAGTGGAGACGCAGAGTGTGAAGGAAAGCAGAGAGTCCCTCCATAATCACCAGGATGCTGATGGTGAGCACAGCCCAAAAGGCAAAGATTACATACAGCATTATACACCCTGCAATTGATGACTGGAAGGAAAAAAGAAGCAGAAGAATTAGTTGAACTATTTACCTAGTTTGCAGAAGGAAATGATATAGGGGTAAGTAGGTAAAATAAACTCTCTAACAAATGTTCCTTTAGCAAATGTCAGCCGCAACCTGTAAACTGTAGCTTAGGAAAAATCTACCAAGCCATTGGTATGGGTGGGGGTGGGGATCTGAGATTCTCCCTTTTTTTTTTTTTTAACATACAGTATTGTTTTTTGGACCATATGTGCTCTCTGTGATCAAGAGTACAGCATGCATAACAATTTTTAGGTCAATTTGTAACACATTAGCTGCAACAGAGTCCCAGTGGTACCAGCTTTTTCAAGGGGGGAAAAAATAAGCAATGACCAGTTTTATGAATATGGGATGAAAGATGGTATACTGAATTACTGCTAATTTCTATGTCAGTATCTACTCTAGTTTAGTCATAACATGCACCAAAACAATTTCAGATTCAATTATTCAGCCAACAATCCAAGAAGTAAGTTGCAGCCCTCCTAGGAAAAGATGTAGATCAGAGTGTCAGGGTTAATGAACTCTGAGATGAATGAACAATCTTCTCATGTACAGTGCATGCAGCCACCTCATTGTCTAACAGCATCAATCTAGCTCTAACCAGCACTGTGTATTACTGCCACTGGATTATGTCAGCTACTGTGTGCTCTTTGAATGACAGTCTTCCTTTTCTAATGTGAGGGTATTCATTATTCTCACAACACAGATGATGAGAAATTGACGACAGTAGTGCAGCATCAGTGTGTTAAGAACACTGGGATACAGATACTTTGATAACACTGATGAAGGAATGTCATGCTGAACTAGGTGCTGCTGAAGATAAGGTGGTGAAGAACAATTTTTAGTAGCTATAATATGCAATTCATGTCTGCTTCTAATTGTGCAGGAGATACTTATTATTCTGTACACTGTATTTAAATGTTCATGGTGTTCAGCTGAAACATAATAACTCAAAAGTGCCTATGGAGTGCCTGAAAGGACAAAAGAACAAAGCAAAAGACCGATACAGACTGTGGTTTTGAAGATGATAGTGTGAAGTGGGGGTGGGGGGGGGGGGGGAATATTGGTGTGGTTTGGCTGTGTGGAGCAAACAGACAGTGAACAGTGGTGGGAAAAGTGCAAGAGAGTAAGATGTTTACGCGAGTGAGAGGGAGACTGAGAACTAAGGTGGAAATGTAAGGTCCAAGAGTATGAATAGAAGGGTGGTGTGTGGAGTAAAGCAAGGTTGCATTTGAAAAGGAACTGATGCTTGTAGGTTCTGTTAATGATGTCATCCCTAACAGAATGCCATTTTAGACAAAAACAGATAAATTTATTTAAGTACAGCTGTACCTTCTCTTATGCACCTAAAGTTTTAACCTAGCAGACTTCACAAACAGACCTGGTCCCTTTAACTCATTATAATAAAGCTAATATGCTGACTAAGTCTCTGGCCAGACCCAAACCTACCTACTAAACACCCTATGACCCCAGCCAGACTATAGACATGATTCCTAAGGGTATAACCTCCTGTATCAAGGTACTGTACTGTATATAAAAAAAAAAAAGAGGGGGGAGGGGACAATGGGGGGGGGAGTTCTGACCATTATTTACTTACTAAGTAAAAGCCTTCTGTGACCTCAACTACATTACAGATACACTATGCCTCCTAAGGGCATAGCCTATTGTACAGAGGTAAAATTTGCGTAAAGTGATGACATTAAAAATGATTAAAGAAATAAAAAAGTAGGAAACAAGACTACCTGTCATCTGTGAGCCAGGTAGACTGTAATTCAGTACAGTCTTCATACAGCAGAAGATAGGTTCTGCAGAACCTTGTGCAAAATCAATTTGCACTAAAATATGATATATATTTACATGTAAAATAGGGTGTTAGGTTCTAGGAGCCCCATATTTTTTGTTAAAAATATATTTAAAGATAGATTATTACAAATATGTCTGCCTTAAGACACCCAAGACAGTGTGTTTACATATGATCTCACCGACTGGACACATCAGTGCATTCTAACGTAACTTAACTGACTAGTTTTGCCCCCTAATACTCCCAATAAAAATGTTAACCACCAAGGACTGCCACTAAGCCTCCTGAAAGTCCTCATTACCAATCAAGCAAAAACTTCTGACCTAATCAACATGTGAATAATGGCCGCCTGTAAGACGCTGCACTTTGGTGAGAGAAACACAGTTCTCTAGTAGCTATTTAAGTAGTTTATTGTGAGCTATTTCACCACAGCGTTCCCCTCGAGAGTGACAGCCCGGGACTGACTTACATCTGCTAGCCTGATCGTGGGAAAGACATATGACTCAGCGCTTTTAAGATCTAGCAGTGGGGACATACAGTGGAAGGGGATATTACAGTGGGGGTATATATGCAGTGGGGAGGCATAGATATACAGTGGAGGTACATATACAGTGGGGGGGCATAAATATACAGTGTGGGTACATGCCCAGCATCACACATATTTCGCCAGGAAACATTTTTGGTGCCCAACAATAAAAAAGAAAAAAAAAACTATACCGAAGTCATCAGCATGGAGTGATTGCAATCTTCTCACTTCTCAGATACACACGAATGCAGTAATTGTGAATAGCAAGTCAGCCAAGCAGTATAATTTGTATAACAATTCACAAGAAATGAATTCATGTAATTATCTTACCTAACTATTTACGTCAACACGTAGTGTCTTTACATACCGTAAGAGAAGAATTTTCTTGAGCAAAGACCGTCGGCTCATAACAAAGATCAGGCACAAAGCGTTTTTTTTTTTTTTTTCACACTTGTTGCACTAAAGGCAAAAACATGAATTTTACTGCTCCTTCATCATTAACTTTTTTTTTCAACAAATAAACTATCCACATCGTAAACACACTTGACTCATTTTATCTGTCTGATCATTTGCATTTAAGCTCCAACACCACATGCCACTTCGTCCAATGATTTCACATTTTCCTTTGAGATAAATGCTTTTCTTATGTCCACAGCACTTTCAGGGTACCTGGGCATAACTAAATTTAGTTTGAAACCACGTGCTCAGAGTTCTGAGAGGAAATGAGGAGCAAGGAAATAAGTAAATAAACGTTTCTCATCACAGTGACTGTCCACAAAACACTGAGGCAGGCTGTGGCAGGTGGTATGGGACATGGGTCATGTGGGTCAGGTTGGGTCGGGGAATCCAATCAGCGACCAATAAAAGCATAACACACGAGTTGTAAACAAACGCAGCCATCTGGAAATCCAATACTGTACTTAAATGCACCCACTTCCCACAGTTTCTTGCACAATTGAGTGATATTACCGTGCTGTTAAGTAATTATGGAAGAAATTAAATACCCGTGTTACTGTAAGATCGTTGTTTCTTTTTGTCTTAAATCATAACTCTACTGTAATACTGTTAGATGAAAACTTGACTATTATGTATCCATCCTGGATGACTCTCAATGCTGGTTGAGTGACACGTGAACTCATGTTTGACTCTAACCAACTTTTATTAATAACTTTTCCTTCTACAATCAGTACCTTGTGCAATTTTGACACAGACACATACACAGATACAATTCATACAAAAATAATGACCATCGACTTCATCTGCCTGTGACTTTAAACAACTTTTATTAATAACTTTTCCTGCTACAATCAATATTTTCTGAAATTTGAGTTTTTGACACAGACAGACAGACACAGATACATTTCATACAAAAATAATGACCATCGATTTCGTCTACCTGGCTAAATTATACTTACTGGCATAAAACTGCAGGAAAACTCTCACCATGATAGACTCCAGCTTGCTGACTAAAAACTATGTGACCCCAATTTCCCTTTAGACTTTATGGTATAGAGGTTCTAGATGCTAGCCTCAAGCCCCACAGATTCTTAACAAAACTCATTACATTCTTGATGAAAGTCAGGATGGTGGCCAAAATGTCATCACACAGGTAGTTTGAAGCACCCTGCCAAATTTTAGCACTGCTTATGGGCACTGTGTAAGTGGATTCTGTGCAAGCAGAGTCTGCATAAGCAAAGGCACAGCTGTGCCTACAATATATTGTGCTTTTTAGTTTGGATATTTGTTATTAAAATAATTCAAAATTATACTTATTGGTAGTAACCTCTTCAGCCTGGGTAACTACCATCTCCTGGGTCTGAGTGATGCACTCACCATACAACAGTTATCTTCAAAATATGAGACTTAATGAAGACAGTGTTTAACTACCTCGCTTTGGGGCTATTTCCTAAGCAGATTAATATCATCCGGTTTCGTTTTCGTTTTTGAAGGCTCCAACATGCTTGCATGCGTCAGCCTTGGTCACCTAATGGCAGCTCTCCACGCTGCTCGATCCCTGGCAGCCTCCCTGTTCAGTCCCTTAACCCTTAAGTCACAATTAATGACCTCGTCCCATGTCTATCTCGGTCTACCCCTCCCCCAATATTAACACCTCTCACCCTCTGTACCCAATTATCATCCCCCATCCTCTCCACATGTCCAAACCACCTCAGCCTACCTCTCCTCATCACAACACCAATACACTCCAGTCCCATCCTACCTCTCAACTCTTCCATCGTAAACCCAGTCCCCCCAGGCCTTGCAAGCAGGGACGCACTGCACATCCACCTAATCATTGTCATTTCTGTACGTTTAAACCTGCGAATATCCTCTTCCTTTACTGCCCAAGTCTCACTACCAAACAGCATCACACTCCTAACACATGCCGCATACAAAGACCCCTTAGCACGTACGGAGAGTCCTCTCAATGTCAGGAGAGGCAACAGCTCCCTGAACTTCTTCCAACCGCTTCTCACCCTAGCAACCAAGCTAACTCCAGCCCCACCTCCGGCACATAACATGTCCCCCAAATAACGAAACTCCTCCACACACTCAAGAGACTCACCTGCAAGTTCAACCCTCTCACGCCTAACAATCTCCACCTGCTCTCCCCGACACACCGCACACATGAAATCAGCATCATCTCGCAGTCTACCTCTAATACCACTACATCTCTTGTGCACCCACTTATCACAAACACTACACAAGATGGAATTACTTCCCACACCCTTGTGGCAAACTGCACATGACCACTCTCCCTCTCCTCTGATTGTACCGCCACCAACCCTAGATATCATCACTTTTGTTTTATCTGTATTTACCCTTAAGCCCTTGTCCCCCATACCATCTCTCCACTTCTTAAATCTTTCCTCCGCCTCCTTTTCATTCTCTGCAATCAACACCAAATCATCAGCATACAGCATCTCCCATGGGAGTCCATCTCTGAAGTCACGTGAGAGGGCTTCAAGCACCATGATAAACAACAAGGGACTCAAAACTGACCCCTGATGCACACCAACATTCACGGAAAACTCATCACTCAAAGCTCCATTCACTCTTACCTGGGTGCGAGCACCCATGTACATGGCCATAACCACCCTAACCAGCCATTCTTCCAACCCTAGCTTTCTCACTGCCCACTTCACCACCTCTCTAGGGACTCTGTCAAAGGCCTTTTCCAAATCAACAAAAACAAAATACAATTCCCTTTTCTTTCCAATATATTTTTCCTGAAGCTGTCGAACAATGAATATGGCATCAGTGGTCCCCCTGCCTGGCATAAACCCAAACTGCATCTCATTGATATTCACTCTTTCTCTAATCATACCTTCTAGAACTCTCTCCATTACTTTCATTATCTGATCTAAGAGCTTTATACCTCTGTAATTTCCCCTTTCCAGGGCATCACCCTTCCCTTTGTACACATTTACAATTACACTCTTCAGCCAATCATCTGGGACAACACACTCATATATAATCATATTTATCAGGTCAGTGACTAACCTCACCCCAGTATCTCCTGAGGCCTTCAACATCTCGGCAGTCAACCCAGACACACCTGCCGCCTTCCCCACCTGCATCCTGCCTATTGCATGGCTCACAGTAGCAGCGTCAATCAAAGGCCAAGGGCCAAACACTGGATCAGCTGGCTCCAAACCTTCTCTATCCCAATCAAACTCCTCATTCAACAATCGGCTATAATGCTCCCTCCATGCATCTTTAATATCCTCACTGTTTACCACAACCCTTCCATCATCATTCTTCACACACTGCTCGCCTACAATGTCCCGATTATCCCTCTTCACCTGATTTGCCACCCTAAAAATCATATTTTTCCTTTCTCCAAGATTTAGATTATCAAGTAAATGTCTCTGTGACTCAGACTTCGCCCTGTATACCTCTCTTCTAGCCCTGCGCTTGGCAGCCAAGTACTCCTACCTGTTACCACCATTCTTCCATTCCCGGAAAAGCTTTCTTTTCTCCTTAACTGCAGCTTCTACACCCTCATCCCACCACCAAGTTACTTTATGTCTTGGTGGGCCTCTTGTCCAACCGCATATTGCATCGGTAACTCTCAAGAGGTTGTTCTTAAGGGCTCTATACTGTTCATTAACGCCTCTATCTACGGCTTCCTGTTCAGCCACCACTCTCCTCATCTCACTATAAAAGGCATCCCTTACTGATTGGTTTCCCAGCTTCCATATTTTCCTCCTAGGTACATATGTCCTCCTTCTCATCACTTGTTCCTTAAGCACCATGTCACAAATCAACAGTTTGTGCTTCTGCACACACTGCTCGCTTCCTATAACTTTAACATCCCTCACTAATCTCCTATCAACCCTCCTGACCAGAAAATAATCTCTCTGACTACTATTTCCCCCGGACTCGTACGCAATCAACCGGCTGATTCTTTTCCTAAAATGTGTGTTGCACACAATCATGTCCATAGCCTCCCCAAACTCGAGTATTCTTTCCCCTTCCGCATTCCTCACACCATATGCACATCCTCCATGGACTCCTTCATAACCCTGAGCTGCTTCACCCACATGACCATTTAAATCCCCTCCCAGAACCACTACCTCATCATCACCCATACCACTCACTACACGTATTAAATCATCCCAAAATCTATCCTTCTCTGCGTCATCCAATCCTACCTGTGAAGCATATGCCAATATAACTGAAATCAATTTCTGCCCGATCAAAAATTTCACTACTAATATCCTATCACTTACTCTCATAACATTCATGACATATTCCACCCATTTCTCTGCAACCAACACACCCACACCCCCATATCCGTCAGTTCCCCCCTGCCAAAACAACTTATAGTAGCAATCCTTCCCAACAATCTTTCTGGTTGATCCACCCCTGTATCGGACTTACTGCAAACATGCCACATCCACCCACCTCCTACTGAATGCTTCAACGACTTCCCCTGCTCTTCCTCTCAAACTTCCCACATTCCACAAACCCACCCTAAACTGGTGGAAGAAATAATTAACTACTGAAGATGAATCTGTCATGCAAGGGTTAATAATGAATGACTAGGCATGTGTGTGCATAAGTGTGAAGGAAAGTTACAAGAGTTACAAGGAAAATTTAGTATCTCAGACATTGCAGTCCATACCAAGATGGTACTTCATATTTGCCTGGGAATGCATACCCACTACACATTTATTCCAGTAGCAGTATGATTACCCACAGGAATAGATTAACAGAAAACACCAACTTTGTCTGTTCAAAAAACTAATGATACTCCCCCTGAGTCAGTTAAATATCAATCTTCTAAACATTTGTTCCATCCATAATAAGAGAGACTATATTACCAAACTCTGAATCAACACCAGCTTGGCATTCTGATTTGAATGAAACCTGGTTGTATGAATCTGATATTAATACAGTACTGTTCCTTCAAACACATTATAAAATTAAGCCCAGGTCTGCTGCTGACCATCCAGGTGGAGGTGTAGCACTCATCTACTCTGTGGCATTCACAAATGTTCCTTAAATAAAATAGGCTTTATCCCTTCACCAACTGAATTGAAGGGCATATTTCTAAATTAAAAATTTCCACCAGCAGACTATCAGAATTGTTATCATATACCGACCAGGCCATCCAGGCACTGACTGAGTTGTCTAGAAGGGTTTGGTCAGTTTCTTGAAATATTTTCTATGAAATCTGGTGAACTGTTTGTTTGTAGTGATTTTAATTACTGGACTGACAACCCCTAACTGAAATCTTTTTCTTTTAAGTTCTCAAACTGATCGAACAGAATAATTTTTAAAATCATATTCATCAATCAACTCTCATCTCAGGATCCATCCATCCATCTTCTAATCCTGTGTTGCCCCATGAGGAACGTAACAGCCCAGGCTAGGCAAGTTGGTCCTGACATTTAAGATGAGAGTGACAAGCCTCACTCACCCCTGAGTGGCATTACATGAGCAATAAACCCCAACCACACTTTGGATATAAACCTACACAGGCTCAATCTGATTGGAGTGTCTTAATTACCCACTAAACCATCAGGCGCTAGCATCTTGAGATACATTCTTAATTTCATTTTATCTCTTGTTGACTGCAGCTGCATATTGTATGTGGAGGTTGATTCAATTGACCCTTTCATCTCAGACCACACTATGAACACTTTGGTTTTAAAATCCCGAAACCCTCTTCTTATACAATGGATATCATGTTCAGAAATTGTACGAAGACAGTACTGACCATGATCTGATCTGTTGAGAAATCAATCAGGATTTTAACTGCACTGAATCTTCTTCTTCTTCTTCATCTTTTTTTTTTTTCTTATATGATTTAGTGGTTGCTGATCAACCCGTCTGTCTGGTTAGGCAGACCCTTCAAGCACAGGGATGCAACCACCCCTGCAGGGCCATCCCATGCTGTGAGCTGATGTTTTCTTTAGACTGATGATGTCTCACTAAAGCGAGGCATGAGGAACAGTGTGGAGGTTTGGTTCCTGGATGGATGCCGCATTGGCATTTCCATCCAATTAACGGGGACACCCACTTCACCCTGTAATCTGGTTATATGGTTATCACCCAGAATTATAAATGGTCTGCTGGGTTATAGGAAACCATCAGGCTTGACACTCAATGTAGAGCCACCTTAAGTGGAATGATGAGTAATAAAAAGTGACTGGAAGGCAAAGGAGAAGTAGGATGAAGGGAGGTCTGACACAGAGATGGAATGAGAGAGGCGAATAAAGAAATAGGCAGCACTACATCAAGTGAGTGGATGATGGTCACCACAACCAACCACTTCTGATGATTTAGTGAATACAGTATATCCATCCATCCATCATCAAATCCTTTGTTGCCCCATGAGATAAGTAGGAGCCCAGAGCTAGGCAAGTTGGTCCTAACATTTAAGATGAGACTTATGTCTATCTTTGACCATCACTGTCCTTAAGTAGTAATGACAATCATTGTAAGAGATAATTCTCTAACGTTTTCTCAATCCATCAGTTCTTTGCGCAGACAACATAGGAGAGCTGAACATGAATGGCACTTGGAACAGACCGAACTGACTTGACTGTATTATGTGTCTGCAAGAAGAGCTGCCATTCACACTGTTAAAGCCCCCAAAGGAAAGTATTATTTAAATAAGGCTGATTTACGTAGTGGTAATAAAAAAACACTGGCTGCAGTTATAAATAATCTGGTTGTCCAGAAAACTGTGAATGCAATATCTTCTTCTGTATCAGATGCCCAACTGGCATGTGATTATTTTCAATCTTCACAACTAAGATAACTGGTATATGAAATAAACTGGACATTTCTTCCAGTATGGAATTCTCAGCCAAATTCTAATCATGGTGCACAAGATGTCATGTGCTTAATTCATTTAATCATATGGATTGTACTTAAATTATATGTTATACCAGATACCTTAATAAAACATCTTGGCTACTTGATCCATTTAATGTGTTACAGTTGTCAGATGTGTACACACATGCAGCGGACTTTACTTGTAAAAGAGTAAATAAATGTTTCTAAATGGTCACTCTTTGCAGTCCGAGAAATGTGCCTTGCTCCAGCTCCTACTTTAGAAACCTGGTCTTGATGTTGAGAGCATGTTAACCTACTGTTCTGTCCTTAATTTGTCATTCTTTTCTAAAATTACTGAGGAAGCTTTACTCGATCAACTTTTACAACTATTATACCTGAATGAAATAGTTGTTCCACCTGTTCATCTGACATACAGGAAATTTCACTGGACTGAAACTGCATTAACAAAGATTCATAATTACTTGGTGGCAAACACCTGTAGCGGGATGACATCTCTCCTATCTGTCTATGGCCTTTGACACGGTAGACCACGAACTGTTGCTGAATGATCTGCATTTTTATGGTATCTGCAACAATGGCCTGTCTGACAGATCTGTGTTGTAGCTGGCCATGCTTGTTCAGACTAGGTTCCCCTTCTGTTTAGAATCCTCCAAAGGATCCATTTTAGGTCCAATTCTACTTGCAGTTTATACAAATAGTTTATCATCTCTTCTTGACACTTATGATGTGTCCCATCATTTTTATGCTGATGTCACGCAGCTTTATGTTAAGATGACCGATATTAATGATAAGAATAAACTGGAATTCCTAATGTCCAATATTAAGATCTGGATGGCAGAGAGGAGATTTAAACTGAATGATGGTAAAACAGAAATCATTATTATTTGGGGAAACAGAATCAATGGTGACACTGAAAATGACCTGACTCTATTAGCAAGTCACAACTTTGTCCAGTCTGTTCTATTCAAAATCTGGGTATACATTTCAATTTGAAACTAAATAATAAAGAACAAATTAATCAAGTTGTAACCTGTATATCAGAATCCCGTATTCTGTAAAGTTTCTAAATAGACGATGCCTCTTAACGCTAGTCCATACAATGGTTCAGTCTCGTGCCGATTATTGTAATTCATTATGGATTAGTCTTCCATATAATCTACTAAAGAAAGTTCTGTCTGTGTTGAATTGGGCAGCAAAGCTTATCTTTGGCATTCCCAAAGAACCCTAACTATCTGTTTGTGCTGGGCTGTAGTATTTTTGGTGAGGTGTCTCTGTCAGCTGGTGGAGTTGGTGGGCTGAATGCAAACGAAAAAGGGTGGCTTATTGACAGTCATGATGAACTCCTGTCTCTGGCTTCCCTCAGCATTCCTACGGTCCCAAATGAAATTCCTGAGATGGTAGAATGTGAGGGATTCTGCGCCCATAAACTCGCATTGTGTGAGGATGCACTGTATACTGAAGATTCATTTAGTTTCCTTTATAAAGGCTCCAACATGCTTGCATGTGTCAGCTTTCGTCACTCAATGGCAGCTCTCCATGGTTCTTGATCTCTGGCAGCCTCCCTATCCCTGAGATTAAACTCTATGACCTTGTCCCAGACCTTTTTCGATCAGCCTCTCGGAACCCAATCCCCAACGTTAACATGTCTTACTTTCTGCACTCAATTGTCACAACCCATCCTCTCCATATGCCCATCTCAGTCTACCTCTCCTCATCACAACACCAATACATTCCAGTCCCATCCTTCCTCTTAACTCTTCCATCGTAAACCTAGCCCCTTCAGGCCTTGAATTCATGGATGAACTGCACATCCACCTAACCATTGTCATTTATGTTTGAGCCTGCAAATATCCTCCTCCTTTATTGCTCAGGTCTCACTACCATACAGCAATACACTCCTAACACGCTGCATAGAAAGAATCCTTAGCACTGAGGAAGAGCCACCTAAATCCCACTCCAAGCATCGAAAGATACTCATATTCTTCAAGTCCTTATTCATTAATGCAACCACCTGTGGACTGGGGATGGTTTCACTTGCAAGAAGAGGAGTCAATGTGTAATAAGGTCTTTAATCTCTTTTCCCAACTGCTATACTTTCCCTGATATGAAGGTTTCAAAACAGGCTATTTTGGGAAAATTGCCTGTAGTGAGAGGACGACAGCGCTATTAATTGCCCGGTGTCTAGGGGTTAAGGCCCTTCCCAAAACTACAATCTCATCATCCCCCATACCACTTACCACACATATTAAGTCATCCCAGAATCTATCTTTTTCTACATCATCCAAGCCATCCTGTGGGGCATGTGCAGACAGAAATGAAAATGTGATCCTAGCAAACAAAATTTTCACTACTAAAATCCTTTCATTCACTCTCATTACATTCATGGCATATATCACTCATTTTTCCTTAATGAGCACACCCACACCACCACACTTTTCCCTGCCAAAATATCATATACTGAAAATCCCTCCCAGCAATCATTCTGGCCGATCCTCCCCTATACCTAACTTCCAAAAATAAAAATATAGAGAGGAAATGTGAAATGGAACTGAATTTCTAATTACAATTTAATTGCAGCTGCTCACAACTCATGTACAACTGGAAGTAAACATTAAGCCTAAGTCATGGCACTGATGGAACAACGCTAGCATGTGTTGAACGTGTGTGCACATGGTCAATTTACCACTTGACTGGAATTCGTCCCTGTCAAGTGCAGCACCTTGACTGAAGGTCACTGTCTGGGTACTGTGTTGGTCATGCTACATTCTAACCACAGTGATACAATACTGTATTATGGTGTAAAAATTCCATATTAAAATGTTCGAGCATTTTACTATTTAGGAAAGTGGACAGAATGTGGGATACTGCTATATTTTTGGAAAATAATCATCTCAGCTTTAGTTAACATCTAAAAAAGTAGGAAAATATGTGCTGGAAAACTTATAAGAGTCGAGGGCCATCGGGTAAAATGAACATGAATTAATTTTTTATCATTCTATCTATCTATTGCCAGATGCCTCAATCCCGCACGGGGTGGCCACAAACAAATCGCCTCCATGTCACTCTGTCCCCTGCCATTTCACTACCACGCTCCCAACTCACACCCCCCTCCCTCATATACCTCTCCACTCCATCCCATCCTCGGCCTCCCCCTCCCTCTCGCCCCCTCCACCTCACTCACATACACTCTCCTTGTCAGTCTTTCACTCTCCATCCTCTCCACATGCCCAAACAACCTTAACATGTTTCTCCTAACGCTTCCCATCATGTCCTCAACCACACCACAATGCTCCTTCACTTCCTCATTTGTTAGTCTGTCTCTCCATGTGACTCCACATGCTCCTCTCAAATAACTCATTTCCACTGCTCTCACTCTTGACTTCTGTCTCTCCAACAGGGTCCAAGCTTCACTTCCATATGTCAGAGTTGGTATCACAATACTGTCATGTAACAACTTTTTCACTTCCATGCTCACCTCCCTGTTTCTTATCAATGCTTTCAAAAAACCAGCAACTTTCCTTCCCTGCGGCACCCTTTCGAGCACTTCACCCTCCAGACTTCCATCCTTACTCATCACACTGCCCAAGTACTTAAATTCACTCACATTCTCCATATCCTTCCCATCCAATCTCACTGTACATTCACTGGCTTCACTTCTCTCAAAGACCATCACTTTACTCTTCCCTACATTCACCTTTAGATTCCGTTTCCCGCACACTCTCCCAAACTCATCTACCGAGCCTTGCAGCTCCCCTTCGTCTTTGCTCAACAACACAGTATCATCTGCAAACAACAGTACAGGGAGTTTCCAAACACTGCCCTCTCTCACTAGGGCTGCTCCAACATCCACTGCCCGACCTTGCATCTCTTTTATAACCCCATCCATGTCCAGATTGAACAACCATGGAGACATGACACATCCTTGTTTCAATCCAACCTTCAAATGGAAAGATTCACTCAGTTTGTCATCCACACGCACTGCAGCCTTGGCACCCTCATACATACTCTTCACTGCCTTCAACAACTTCCCATCCACTCCATATATTCTTAATACCTTCTACAAACCTTGTCTATCCACCCTGTCATATGCTTTCTCCAGATCCATGAAGGCTGCATACAACTTCTTGCCCTTCCCTAGAAACTTTTCCACTAAGGATCTAAGAATGAATATCTGGTCTACACAATCTCTTCTCTTCCTAAAACCACCTTGTTCTTCTCCAACTAATTCCTCTGTAATTTCCCTAACTCTGTCAATAAGTATCCTACCATATATTTTTCCTATTACACTGAGAAGGCAAATGCCCCATGATTACCACACACTGCTTTTTCCTCTTCCTTTGTACAGAGGAATAATTATACCAGACTTCCAATCCTCCAGGACTCTACCCTCCTCCCAAGCCAATCTGCACACCTTCCACATCCATTCTATTACTATCTCTCCCCCATGCTTCAGCATTTCACCACACACTCCATCAATTCCTGGGGCTTTCCCCATTTTAACTTTCTTCATTGCTTCCACCACTTCCATCCTGGTGATTTCTTCCTCTCTTCTCACAACCCTCCTTCTCCCTGCCATTCCCCAGCCACTTATACTTGCATTACATTCATTCTCTATGTTCAACAGATCATTAAAGTGTTCTCTCCATCTGTTTACTTTTTCTCCCTTCTCCACTAGTAATCTACCATTTTTTTCTTTCACACCCCCACTGACTTTGTTGGCACCCTGTCAAGCTCTCTTTACCTCCTTCCAGAACATTTTCTTACATTCCCTCCACTTTGCACTCAAATTCCTTCCAAATTCCTCATCCACTCTCTTCTTACTCTCTCTTACTAATCTTTTCACCTCTCTCCTCCTCATTACATATAACTCTTGTCCGTCTCTCAGCTTCTTCGATGCCCCTGTTCCTCATCCACTCATTGTATGCTTTCTTCTTTTGTGCAACAGCCTCTCTCACCTCTTCAGTCCACCATGCTGTTCCCTGAACCCCTTTTTGTCTTCTCTTCGCACCACACACCACCTCACATGCTGCACAGATTTCTTCTGTGAATACCTTGCACACACCTTCCATGTCCCCCATCTGCTCCAATCTATATTTACCCAATCGCTCCTCCACTTCCCTTTTATATTTAGCCTTTGTTCCATCCTCCTGTAACTTTTCTACCCTCCTTGTAACAAATACTTCCTCCTGTCCTTCCCTTCTTCTCTTCCTCCATCTTGTTTGGATTCTGATTCTAGCCACCACCAAGTGGTGGTCAGAATGTCCACTCCCCCAACCTCTATATACTCTTGCATCCATTACACATCTTCTCATCCTTTCATCCACACACACAGTCAATCATTGCCTTCCGTTAATTCATTCCACCGTCCTCTCTTCTCACCACTCGCCATGTATACCTATGGATCATTTTGTGCCTGAAGAGGGTATTAGCTACCACCAACCCCCTCCCAGCACAAATGTCCACTAAAGCACTGCCATCCATCTCTGCAGGCACACCCCACTCACCAACCACTCCATCCACCTTCTCATTCTCTACTTTTCATTCATATCTCCAATCAGAAACACTCTCTCATTCCTTTATCATTACTCAGCCAATATAGGATTCCAATTATCCGATAATTTTTGCCTTCTGATACCGATTCTGATATTAATCAGCTTTAGCTTGCTGATTTACATCACTACTGGAAGAATACCACATTTGCATCTCTCCACTTAGTTTACAGGGGCATCTTAGTAGGCTCCATATTATCCCACATCTGATTATCTGGTTACCACCCAGCATTGTAAATGGTCTCCTGGATTACACTTGTCATTCAGCGTGGAAAGATGAGTAATAAAATGTGACAGGAAGGATAGGAAAAATAGGAAGAGCAGTAAGAGAGAAGAGCAGACACAGAAAAGGAATGAGAAAGATAAGGGATTAAGCAGATGGCACTACCTCAAATGAGTGGATGCTGGTTGCCACCATCTACCATCAAGTATTCTGAGTGAACTAATATATACTATGGTGCAGTTACAAGGTTAACAAACAGTGCTGTAGAACTATGTGAGAGCTAATTCAATGGAACAAGGAGAAAATGAGAGTTACCTATTACTCATCCAACAGCAATGAGGGAACCCACACAAATAACAAAAAAACTCAAATATTTTCTTCCAAATAATTATGATGTATGAAGTAGGTCACAACAGCAAGCTTAGCATGAAAAGTTAAACTGAAAGAATTGCAACAGTAAGTATGAATACATACTTGTGCTAATCCAATGTGCATGACCATGGTCCACAAAACCTCTGAGAGCTGAGCATGGGCCAGGGAGAGAGCCCAGAGTCGTAAGTAGGAGGCAGTGTGGGAGACTGAGCCCAGGACAAACTCTATAGTATGGATGGTTTGCTCTATGATGATCTCACTGAACTCAAATTCTTCCTCCTCGCCTTCATGGTTTGTGGCTGAGCTTCCCTGGATGGTTTGGAGGATGAACAAGGTCAATTAGTGATCATACTAATGTGAGCATTAGCATACTGCAAACTACCAGAAAATATAGTATAGCAGGTATTGTACTATACTTAGGATGATATGCATGAATAAAGATGGATAGGTAGTAACTACAAGGAACATACACAAGTGACCAGAGTGAAGGGCAGGTATATAAACAGTTTCCCAAACAGCTGGACACAACAAGGATGCCATTCTGGCTACTGGCAGACAATTATGTTCAGCAGAAGGAAACTGCAAGCAAGCAAAATAATTACAGTAATAAATATATTAGTCATAATGACATACATGACACATGGTAAACAGATAGGGTTAGCTGACGTATAAAAGACTGGCACAGTATTTCGAAGGGATCATGAAACGTATCGTTAGATATATATGTGACAAATATTGTGAAAAAGTGTAAACATAAGAAAACAAAGCATAATATAGTTAACTCTCAATTATCCACTGTAATTCAGCCAAGTCCTACGTTGAATAAAGTGAAACGCTGGATATTGCATAGTATCCCTCCATCAGCTCAACATTTGGCGTCGAGCCGAATACGTACTATCCATCTCGATCCTCTGACCTAAAAACTTTCCCAGGAGTAAAAGGTGAAAACTAAGCATAAAATACAATACAGTACAGTAATACAGTACATAGTGTACTAACGTATGTACTCACCAATTGTTGGTATCAATGGAGGGTAGAGTTGTACACTATGCAGTACAGCACTGTACTGCCCCACATGCAGTCGTAATTTTAGAATCACAATACAGCACTGGGGCATGAGCACTGACAAGCCATAAGCTTTGCAACAACAATTAGAACTGGATGCCACTGGGTTAGTCACAGCACTAGGGTTTTGCAACCGCGTAGTCAGAAGAGTGGAGTGCACAGACATGTCTTTACTAAGTAATCTTCCCACTATCCGAAATAATAGAGCCAAAGGCATGCCCGGAAAGTGGTTTTGTCCGGATAGTGGCACCGAAGCTCCAGCACCAGTAATTCCTGACCCTAACCTAACCTAACCTAAATCAGAAAACCACCTACCTACCTCCCTATCAGACATGCATAGCACTTATTTAAGACCCCATTCACATAAATAATGGACACAAAGCATGAATTAATTGAATTTTAACCAAAAAATTATGATTTTGAGGAGAGTAAGGCAGAGGTGTTCACAAGTTGACAGCATTGTGTCAGTAAGTATCAGACATGGCAATCACTAAGAAAATCACCGTTTCTCACATCTTATGCACTAAAATATGGGATACAAAGCATGAAATAAATAAACTGTTACCAGAAAATTATGATTTAGAGGTGAGTAGGGCAAAAATGTTCACCAGTTGACTAGATAGTGAACGTATGTAAGAGACATGATAATCACTGGGAAAATCACCTCTTTCAAAGCCTGTGCACTCAAATATGGGACACAAAGCATGAAGTAAATAAAATGTAACCAGAAAAATTATGATTTAAAGGTGTGTGGTGCAAAAATGTTCACCAGTTGACTAGATAGTGAACGTATGTAAGAGACACGGTAATCACTGAGAAAATCAAGAATTCTCCCCCAGTATCCCTGCTTGTCGTAAGAGGCGACTAAAAGGGTTGGTGGCGGGTTAGTGCCCCACCCCGTAAAAACAACTAACTTGTAGGAGGAGGCTGTAGCACAGGCCGAACAGGGTAGTACTCCCGAGGGGAATGGAATGCTGGTGATAGGGAGAGCTGGAGCTCCTTTCACTAGCTACCTAATCATCCTCCTTTGCTGACCTTTTCAGTGTGACAGTAACATGGAGAGTAGACCAGCATACTCTCCCAATCATTTCCTCTAACTATCCTATGCACTACACCACATGCGCTTTACATATCACACAACGTACCCCACTACGTTACAGGGGTTGACGCCAGCAAGGGCATGCGGCCAAAAAACTTTGCCCCCGCTACCTAGTGGCGGACTTTGGGGGGAGGCTTCACTGGGGTTCCGCCGGCATAGATCATGGGTCCGGGGCGAGATGGGGCTCGAACCTGTGCTAGAGGGTACAGGGCATTGCGGTTCCCAGGCTGCCGCTTCCGCTCA
>JAGKTI010012869.1:0-23907 GCA_018397915.1 Birgus latro
GCTGAAAAGGCAGTTGAGTAGGTCATTTTGAGTCATGTTTGCATTTTAAGTTGATATGTTTGTGTTACAGGGGCAATGTCAGCAGATCATGTGTGAATGCCATCACACCAAGTAACACCAATGTTCAGTACTGTCATTCTAAACATCTCCAGTACTGTACCATGGCACAGTATTAACGTATGAGTAATCTGTTCATAAACCTTCTTGTGAAACTGTAACCAACTGCATATACATGAGTAAATTGCCAGTAAAAATCATTTAACATAATATGTTACATGATTTTATACAAAAATACAACTAACCGAAGAGTCATGTGGGACAACGATTGCTGGTGCTGTAACGGTGCCAGATGCAATCTAATCTTAAAAATAAAATATTAAAATGTAAACTGTTCACTATTTATAAGGTTGCCAAAAGCATGCAATTCCATTAGCACTTAATTTCACACACAAGTACAATTAAACAAGAACACAGGAAAGGTTAGGTACATAATGCAGGCACAAAAATATCCAGGGTATTCTACATGCCTCACACGATGTGAAAATGTGATCCTCTCATGTGAGGCTTGGCAAGATGCAGATGAGATATGCAATAAATGAAAAACAGAGTCTGTGTTTCTTGTTTTCTCTGATATCTTAGCACAAGTACACAATACAGATAATTTTCTAAGGTTCTACTGCCTTACTATGTAAATTTATTCCGGTGCTATGTGAAGTACCATATTACACAGCACTGCTAAATGGAAGAACATTAATAGATGTACTGTACCATACTGTACTGGTATACGATTAGTCCTTATTTCTATACTGCTAGAGTGAAACAGAAATATACAGTAACACTAAATTTATACACAACTCTCCATTGTTCATAATAAACTGGAAGACTGCAGCAGACACCAGTTTTCAAGAAGGAGAAAAGAAAATCAAGGTACAAATAAACGGGATATCAAGATACAGTAAAAGTCCTCCAATCCGACCACCAATATTATGAATATCCCAATACTGTACTACAAATTTTTCAAGGCGAAACTGTTCAAATTTCTCTGGGCTTCTTTCAAATTTTTCTGGCCTTTATCTAAGGATCTATCTGGCTTGGACTTGCCCTTGGACTTGGATGTACCTGCCTGCAACTATTCAGCTACACCTCTATGCATTTCCGGTGAGTAAAACAATAATATTTAAAGTGTTTATTTAACGATGATCTACATATTTCTAATGATTTCAAAGGTCCCTCCCAAAACTTAAAAAAAAAAAAAAAGTCAGAAAGCCCTTTGGTCCCCTGCCATTTGGATTACAGGACTTTTACTGTACAAATATCCAGTCAGGGTAATCAGATGTCTCTGAACAACTACACAACAAGCTGCAGGGTAAACAAGAAAACCAGGGCACAGGGGGGAATGAATGATGTAAACTGCAGGGGAAAAAACAAAAACCACAGGAACAGCTGCTTCCAAATGTTGCATTATGAATAAATATAATAATAATAATAATAATAATAATAATAAAAGCAGGAACAGAGGGAGGAATATCCAGGAAAAAATAAATAAAACGTACAGTCAGATATGGTACTGGGAGGAACGTTTGATGTAAACAAGCAATCCAGGGATACAGGGAGGAATTACTGATTACAAAGAGAGTGGGGATACAGGGAGGAATGACTGATTACAAAAAAAGTTAGGGATAAAGCAACAAATAGGGAAACAAAAAATCCTTGGAACAACGAAGGAGGGTCTGGTGTAAAGAATCAAGCAACAGTCCCAAGCATCAAGTGAGAGAGCGTCAACACACCACATCCATATGCGGGATACACCCCGGGTGTGACTGAAGCCCCCTGAAAGTAAACCCTCTGGGGGCCATAGACTGGAGCCTGAGGTACTGCTCCGGCTGTGGAAGGCAAAGGGTTAGTCTTAAATTAGCCAGAAAGGAAGCCACACCTCACACACAGATGCAACAGTAACACCCTTTTATTTTGCCACTGACTATAATCTTTTTACTTTTAACAGCCCTAGATTTTCATTATTCTGCATTTAATTTCATGCAAATCAGTGGAGGAAGAAGGCAATACAGTACTGTATCATGGTTCTACATACTTTCCATACCACTTCTTCATGACCAGCATAATATTAATCTATTTTTCATAGCTCAACATTCAATATGGAGTGATGGCAATTTTACCAGCAAAGACTTGTTCACTGATGAAATTAATGAATATCCCATGGCCTCTTCTGTACTGTAGTCCAGTACATTTACAGGTGGATGACCAACCTGATCCTCATAGTGGCATAACACAGTCAAATATCTTCCACTCACCTCTTGGGGAATTAAACCAAATACTGTACTGGTAAATCTTGGAGTTATTACATACGGACCAATGGAAAAGTAAAACATCAGGAGGCAAGAATAAAAGGGTATTACTCTATATTTTCACATATTGTTAGTTCAAAAAATGCAAAAATGTTAGTTTTAATAAATAAAAATCTGCAAAAAATTGTATGAGAAGTAGTAAATCCAAAAGAAAACAACACACATCTGTTTAAATTATTGCACTCTTGTCTGTCACCCAGAAAGTTTAAATTTTCTGTTGATGGGTAAAGTTAACTGTTATCCCCTTCAGTCAAATGAAGTAATTTTCACTTCATTCCTGTTACCTTTAGTTGATTTTATTCAGCCTTGAAGAGACTTTGAACTCAAGGAATAAGAAACAGCCTACATCAACCCCTTCACTACTAGGATACTCTAATAAGCTAAACAAAACTATCTGGTAATAACAAGAATAACATAAATATTACATCCTTAGGCTCTAGGGATGAAGCAGATTAGCAGTATTGTACAATGCTCAACCTTTTATGTTACATAAAACATCTTTAGGCTCAGGTAACTGGTAAAACAGTGACCCACATTTCATCATGGAAGAACTACAAATATGAAATACCGTATCCTACAAGCACAACAATAGTAACAGTAGTAGGCCCCACATCTGACTGCAACACACAACATAATTTATACACTATATTCATGCCAGCCAAATTATCCATAGGGCTGCACTCTCTCAGCCACCATCCAAGACTCATGAAAGATCTGTGTGACTATGTGACACAGACCATCATTTTAACAACAGGAGGAAATTCAAGGCAACTTTCAGAAGATGTGAATCTACAAATAATTTGGCTGGTGTGGAGTATTCAGTTGTTGTGAACAAATGTTAGTTTACCCAACAACGTACCTATCCTCATTACCAACCGCTGAATCAAAGCTTGGTCATCAAGGACATATTGTACATAAATGTACCGTACTTAATACTTCTCTCTCTCACCCACTACAGTAATTATTGCAAAGGTAATTCTGGCATATCTGTAAGTAACTGTACATCACATATGAAAAAAGAAAACTGTAACGGAAATTGTATTAGCAAGACACTTCTGAACAAAATAACTGCAGAACTGTAATCAGTTGAAAATGTATATTAATAATAATATCCTAGAAACTGCAAGTCCTTAGAGCACCACAGCAAATACTCATTCACCTGAAACAATGAAATCTGAACTAAATGTCTCAATATTTTTTTTCTCTATCATGTTTATTTTAAAGAGCAATACACAGAGTCTGAGCTGCTATACATGTACCGTATATAGTGCAGCAAAAAATTTAAGCAATGTGCTTACATTTTTCATGAACACCAACAAAACTGATATCAAAACGAGAAAATCTTACTAACAAATGAAACCATTCCAAAATTACACACTTTGTTCATTTTTACGACACTTACTGCATATGGTGGTATTAACACTTTCAGGGTCCGACTCCCCTGTAGCCACCAGGACCCAATGGCTTTTCCCCCCACCCCGCTCTCCCTCCTTCCTCCTCTGCTGTGCACTTGAGTTTTTTCTTTTCCTATCATTTTTCACCTCAAAATATTTGGCTTAGCAGATTTGTTTTCATTCCGTTACAAAGCTGGGACTTTGTAGAATAAGAAGAAAAAAAACAAGAAAGTGATACTGCATAAAGTAAAATAGTTATGCCAAGTATAAGCTGGAAGAGTGCATTAGAATGTTTATACCACATTTTTTCTATGCATTTTTTGGTCACATTTTAAAATTTTCCTATGAATGAAAATTGTATCACCAAACTGGAAATTCAACCAGGCTAATATCAGACCAAATTTCAGGATGCTAGACGCAATTCCTGATTTATGGTGAATATTTCTTTGTTTGGACGCGGATCTGCGTCTGAAGAGCTGGTTGGTTACTTTCACGTTGGATGCAGACATGCATCCAAAGACCGCAAAAGTGTTAAAATAATGCTCCACCAGCAAATTTTTTGACATCCAACTTGGATGACAAAGTCTGACACTTCCTTCATGACTCCTGGCAAAGAAGCATTTGAGGCCTTCCATGAGACAAAGGTGGACTGCCAGAGTCAAGAAAATCTATTCACTGTTCATTATACATTAAATACCAATCAAGTGTAAGCATAAAGGTCAACATACGTGTACCTGTATTGATATACAGATGCGGCAACCCCACTGACAAGCAATTTTTGTTGCAGGAAAGCTCATATTACTGAATCATGCCATTCTGACATTATCTTTTCCTTTTTATCGTAGCTATAACCTACAATGTAACGTCAAATTGAAATCATAACTAATCTATACACATTAACACTGCATGCTTCCCCTCAATGCACAGAACACTTCATACTGTATATGGTACTGGACAGTTCATTACATGCAGAGCACCTCAGTCAGTACAGTAATACCCTTCTTTCTTCTGTAACGTTACCTTAAGTCCATTCCACACTGGACTTAACATGCAGCCACAACTCACACCCTTCCACACTGTAACACTTTAATTTAATCACCTGTAACTATACTTCTAATATGGAATGGACTATAGCTACAGGTGATAGAGTGTAGGAGTATGGGTGAGTGCAGAGGGGTTTGAGTTTTGGCTGAGAGTTGATAATCTTGTACAGTAGGGCAACAAGACAACTGAGTTACAGTAATACTGGAACAATGACATAATTACTGGACAAATTACTGCTGGTCTCACTTTACCTTTTTCTGGGTTTTTCATCCAGATATGGTGTAATTCTTATTTATTAATTCATTTATTTTTTGCTACCAAAGATGATTTTAACAGAATTTATTTTTCAACTAATGGAGTTTGATACATTCTTTGTTGACCCCTACACTACTTGGTTACTCTTATTAGCACAATTAATCATCTGGCAGCAGCAATGATAATCTACAGCATAAACGGTAATTTATTACTGGACTGAAAGAATTAATAAATTCACAAAACCGGTTATATTGAAGGGTATGAAAGCAAGGATCTTACTGTACTGATATATATATGTTACAAATGTACAGCAAAGACCTGAAACGTAAAAATTTACAGCACAGTAAACCACTGGCAAGCAACTATTGATTTTGAAAAGAAAAATAATAATAATAATAACTAATTTCATTCAAAAATAGTTACCGTAACAGTTGGTCCCACTTTACCCCCTCTGAACTCTGAGGGCCTGTACTTACACTACCACAGTCCAGAAAATTTAAAGGTAGGAGACCAACATATGCTCTTGGTAGTGTTTTTTTTTTTTTTTTATGCAAGGAAGAAGGAACCAAAGGCCATGGGCCCACATACTGTTCCTTCCAAGAAAAAACAAAAACAATATGAAAGAGAGCCAAATTCAAGATCTGTTCATTTCGAGATGCCTGAACACGCTGCATTTGAAAAACTGGAGATCATAGGAAGTATGGAAGAGGAAGACAGTTCCAGAGTTGACCAGTTGCATAAATGAAGGACTGGGAGTAACGGTTAACTCTTGCATTAGAGAGTTAGACAGAAAAGGGATGAGAGTTTGTTGCTAGACGGGTACTACATGCCCGTCGTAGAGGTGGAGGGATGCAAGCAGACAGTTCAGAGGAACATTGACCGTTGAAGTAGCGATAGAAAAGAGATAAAAGATGCAACAATGACAGACCATGGCATAATAAGTCATAGCTCTAACTGAAATTTATGGTAAACAGGCATGGCTGTGTTTATGACTCTCCCACATTTTTACCCTACATAGAACACTCTGCAGAAGATAAAAAAGAAATTTGGTCAACTCTCAAGTACAGTATACACCTGAAAAACATATGAAAATGAGAAGAATAAGATAATTTACAGATTTTCTCTACATCAGTAGGTCTTCATAAATGATGGTACTTGGGAGGCCTTACTGAGATAGTGGGAGTCCAGGAACCGAATACTGGTAACTAAAGTGGTTAACACATACACTTGCCAAGGGTTTACTGCACTGTGTAAAGAAATTCCTCATCCAACACATTTCAGTCAAAATTCTTTTTGCAATAAAGTTTTGCAACTACCACAATGTGTGGTGAAAGGTAAGACTGAGTAAACTCTAAGATTATTTTTTAAAATTAGCTGTTGCTACAAAGTACCTGTACTGTACTTTATCAGCTCTGATATGCACGGAGTAACAGGTAATCTTGTTATAACTTGATATGTTTTAAAGTCCTAAACATGCTTAACTATATTTTAAGACAACCAGCTATGTTGGAACAAAACCTTCAATTAAGGTGATTCCATTAAATATGGCTGATTCTATGGACATGTTGAGAGGGGAATCACTGTACTACAATATATACAGTGTACTGTATGTAAGTGAAGCAATAATCATTACAATAATGAATCAAAAACTCCTGATGAAAGTCACTTTGCATGAAAAACTATATGTTCTAAACTAGTAGTTACTGAAAATGCTTCACTGGTATGAACAACACAGCACAGTATTACATATATTGAACTGAATGTACATAGCAGTCATGGTATTCTTCTCAGTGCATGTGACATTAAGGAAATTTCATATGTGCACATAAAAATTATATCAATGACAAGCGTGACCATATAATTACAGTTGACAACCTACTGTTAAAGAGTCGCTGCCTTATGGCATCGTGAAAGGATGAGTCAAGCTGAAAGGTCGTGGGTGTGCTGGGTGCGGGCAGAGGGGCTATGAGAGATCCTTTCCGTCCTTCGGCAGTAGAGTGCCAGGCCCAGAGCGGGGGGTCCTCACTCTCGGATTTGGTGCACTCATTCGGATGGCGGGGCACTATCAGCTTGCCATCCTGTGATACACTGGGCTTCCCATGGACCGGGTCAACATCACCTTTCCGAGGCAACCCCATCGCAGCGCGCCGGGGTTGCTAACACTACATGCAACTTGTTTAGCTCATCAGCTAAATCAGCAGTCATTCTTGTCATTCCTTCACCTCACACAGTGCAGATTCTCAGTGCACATTCAGGAGAAAAGTTGGGGGCATATGCAGCACTCAATCCCATGTTATTAAGCTGCATTAAAACTATACACAACTTACTCAGGTACCAGAGTAAACTTGCAGTCATTCCAGTCATTCTTTCACCTTAGACAAAGCAGGTTCTATGTGCACATTCAGGGGAGAAGTGAAGTGTGTACAGCACTCAATCGCGTGTTATTCAGCTGTTTAGTTCTTACTCCATCATAACCAGCCTACACTCTCTCTCTTAACTAGCAATATATCTCCTTTCTCCCTTCCAGCATATACTATCCATCCTTAATCACCTGTAAATACAAATTTCTCTTTTATTATAATTGGAATTCAGAATCTTCATCTTTAACCGGGAGCAATTATTTGGTCCTGTCATCAGTGGCTATAATACCAAACTAGTCATATTCCTCATATTTCCACCATCACTCCTATATCATCAGTGCTTTCCTCAACAGGTTTTCAAATGTTTTCCTTCAATATAGTACAGTACACAGACAGAACTCAGGCACAGCTTCGTTTCTTCTTTGTCTTGTCTAGGGTCAACTTCACCCCTTATCTTGCTGGCCAGTCAAAGGTGGAGTGAATAACTGGACTTTAACACCACTCTGAAATACCTTCATGTATCTTTTCCACACAACAGATGAATTTACACCAAATGCTATTGGACAAAAAAAAACAATAAATGATGAGATTAACTGCAGTGGCATTTCACTTTCACCACAGCACCATTCATAACATCTGTCAACAAGAACCTATTCATAGAACCAGCAACACACCTGTTTATGTTAACTTCACCATTATCTGGTTCATAACAAATTCACAGCACTACCAGCACCTGAAAATAACTATACTGCTTCTCACATCAGTTCTGACAATTTCAGTACTGACTTATTCTTGGAGGCGCTTGTAGCAAAATATTCTACTCCACTTCCTTAAGAGCATTCCTAGAAAATATACTTGGAATTATGCAGTTGCCAAGATTCACCACCAAACAGCACTTCTACAAAATGCAATATTTTCTATGGTAATGCTGAACTGTCACTGTTTCAACTTCAAATTCCTTGAGTATTATAAAGAAAGCCTGGCATTAAAACACAGCAACTCATACATTTCCATTCAATCAACAGATGATTAATTAAAATGGCATTTAATTTTCAACAATGACACATCATCAGGAAAGTTCCAATACACTCAGTCTTCATATTTGCTGCTTTTGGCCTGGTTATTTGGTCTGGTTTTCATATAACAAATGAAATTTAAAGAAACAATGTCCTGTTTCCCAGGGAGGAAAACAAAGTGCAATGGAGAAAGGTGAGTTTGTTGATAGTGGTTGCCATGGTTACCCATCACCATGGTTACTGGGTCACTTGAGCTACAGGCCACAATGGAAACACACCTGCACCCCTAAACTGCCAAGCATATCAAACACACAGACTCCTTTACTGATACGGGAAAAATGCTGTAGTTAGCATCCATATCTTAAAATGACAACTAAGCAATCCAGTATCTACCAGTATATATACCGTTTACAGAGAGACCATCTGTTTTTATATGAAAAGAAGATTTTATGCTGCAGTTGTGGAGGATCTGATGCAAGGCTACCACAGTTCAATACATCTAAGCACAGCCTACTTGTCTTAATGACATTTTATATGAAAACTTGAGTCCGCTCCTGGGGACTGAACCTAGGCAAGGCAGTCATTCCAACTGGGGCATTTAATCACTAGGCTACCATGTGCCAAACCTTATGAAACACAAACATTTACACAGCTGGATTCTGTAAACAAGCTACTTACATGTATCAAATCCCATCCCCTCCTCCTCCCAAAAAAACAATCCTGGAACATTACCTCAACATAATATTCCTTATAGTCCATCCACCTTAACTTGGTAGAAATATTCTTGCCCTTATGCAGCTATTTTCCCATAACTCAGTGACAGAATAAGACAATACTGTACTAATGCTGTACATCCTTTGCACAAAACTTCATGACTAACACCATGTTCTAATGTTTCTCTCTTTTTACAACTCCCCCTCTCTTTATACAGCTCCCTCTTCCACACTGAAAGATGGCAATTTAAAGTCAAGTTAAAGAGAACAGAGTACAATATTCTACACCTTTATTGAACATACAATTTTACCTTTTCATTCACATGCCCAGTTTTTCCTTTTCACCATTCTTCAACCTCTTCCTTTCCATAATAATAAAAACTCCTTATTTAACATATACAGTTACACTTAAACATAAACTTTTACATTTGTGCTGCATATCTGAGTAGCAAAGACTGGAATATGCAAGTATTCAAAGTTTGGAAGGGTGCTTCAGGCAAACAGCTGGATAAGTAATGATAAAGCACTTAATATTTGCTATGAAGCATGAAAATATCCCAAAGAACAAATTCATGCACCAGATGCAGTGAGGATTGAACTCAGAATCCTTTGAGAGTGAGCACTTAAGAGTTGGGGACAAAAGTTCACCTAATATTCAATCACTTCTGCTTTGTCTGTTGGCTAATATTTCTTAGCTAAGAGATGCTTTATATGTTCCTCAACCCACAGATAATTCTTTCTAATATGTTGCACCAGGGAAGAAAGTGATGGACATGCCTAAAATGTGAAGCAGACAGTGGAATAGAAGTAAACTTTTATCCCCAATTATACGGTATCAACGGCAGTCCTCATTGCAAGTCAGGCAGCCCTGTGCTCTAAAACAAGACAAATTTTGTTCAATCAATATGTGCCATTAACTGGGAGAAATTCTCAATCAGAAAAACTGTAAAATTAGTTTCATATGTAATAATAAGATAAATTTTCTGTATTTCTAACCTGGTATCAATGGCTGAAAAGACATTAAAAAAAAAGAAGTGACAACCAGATCTTAATATACTTCTAAGTACTAAAGGGGGTGGTGTGTTGGAGGTCTTCTGCGAAACCTGTGTATTTGTTTACGTTTCACATTTACTGTGTTGGAACGGGCCTGTTATGGTAATTAGACCACAGTAGATGTTAGACATAAGCAACTGCATCAGTGCCACACAGGCCTCCCACAAGCAGACTGTGATTTAACACTAGTCAACTACTCAATGACTAGTAAATTCTGTTTAAGACTAGTAAAATTTTGGAGTTACTAGTCCAGACAGACTAGTAAGAGATTTTTTCATAAATTTGTCTGGATTTTTCTGGTTGGCACTTGTATTTTCTGGAGTATTCTAGACGGTGCAAGCCTGTTCTGATCTACGCATTTCCAGAAAAATCTGAATTCCCTAGAATATTCTGGAACATACCTACATCTTTTAAAATGTCCTGGAACATTCTGGATACATGACTGCCAGAACTTCCCAGAACAATGCAAAATATTCCAATGCTGGGTATAAATATCAAAGCTGCAAAGCCCAGCTTCACCAGTTATTTGGAACAGCTCATGGAATACACATCTACAAATAAAGGATTATGCATTCAACGTGTGGATTATTGCAAAGATTACTTCAGTAGGTGAAGAATGCTCAGACATACTGTCCAGGGATTGTGACACCAGGATTACTCCAGCCAGCAAGGATTACTGAGGGTACAATTGATGCTACAGGCATACTGCTTGTGAACTTTCATTGCTGTGTACTACTACACTAGGATTAGTGACTTCAGTATGTGGAGATACCTGAAAGGTGCATCACAACCACAATCCACTGCTAATTACTAAGATGTATCATTGTGTGTAAAAGTGAAAATTTGTGATTGTTCTGATAAAATGTAACCCAAAACTGAGCTTTGCTATAGGAATAATAAATCAGCATTTCAGTACATTGCAACACTTTTATAGTTACTTCACAATTATCACTACACCTACTAAAATTGGCTGCACTAGTAACACCTAGCCAAGACTATCAAATTTGGGTGATTACTAGTCCACCTGGACTAGCTGACTTTGATCCTTAAATGCTAGTCAGCCAACACACCCCCTGCAGTACTTGGAGTGGAGACAACAGTACTTGGTATAAACTTGAAGCTGCTGTATCATTTTTGGTATGCATTCCTGTGAACATGGAGGCTTTCTGGCATCGTCTCCTTACTTATTTATTTTGCATACTACACATGACCTTTTTACTCTACACTATTTGTGGCTTATTACTACTCAAAACACACAGGATTGGTAAAGTGCCATTTGGAGAAACAAACTGGTATGGAAGAAGTGCTAGGAGCCTCATTAACCCCTTCACTAGGATGATGTGTTAGTCAGGGTACCCACATAATGTTATTCAAATCAGGAAGGACCTCTATGAGCAAAGAAATTAAAAAAGGATAGACCTACCCCCCTCCCAGCTCAAAAAGTTACCCCTAACCTGAATAATTTGTCCAGGGGTACCAAAAATAACACAGAAAATATCATCATCAACAGTCTGAAGGTATCACAACTAAAACAGAAAATGTTATCTTCGTAAATTGTCCCGAAGTGGCAGAACTAAAACAGAAAATGTCGCCATCGTAAAGTGCATGGAGGTGGCGAACCTAAAACAGAATACAGTATACAGTAAAGTGGTTGGAGGTACCAAAACTACAAAAGAAAATGTCATCATAAATTATACCAAGGCAGAAAAATTACAATACAAAATACATACCGGTAATTGACGTAGAGGGGGGGAGAGGGAGGAAGAGGCCAAGGATGAGATGGAGGGATGGAGAGGAGAGGTATGTGAGGGAGGGGGGAGTGAGCTGGGAGCAGGGCAGTGAAATGGCAGGGGACAGGGAGACACAGAGGTGATATGTTTGTGGCCACCCCTTACAGGATTAAGGCATATGGCAATAGACAGACAGATAGATAAACATAACTGGACTGAAGGGGGTTAACCAATGAGAATATATCTGCAAGAGTGACAAAGAGTGGGTAAACTAACCATGAGCAGATGGGATGAAGGTGGCCTGTGGTGTGTAGGGTGCTTGGGGTGGAACGCCCCCCACCGCCTGGGAGTAGCTGGGTGGGGCATAAGGAGGTGGTGCTGAAGGAAGGGGTCCGCCTCCCTTACCTGCAACAAAGTACATAGGGTGAGTCTTTGTTAGATCTAATTTTTCTTTCTTTTAGCTAATAACTTCACAATACTGGTGCATTATGGAAATTCAGGAGGTCCTTCAAGTTCTCTTTTTTTCTCTCACATCTGTACCCTATCAAGTTGCCCAATAAACAGGGTACAGAAACTCTTGCTCATAAACACAGCCTGTCAAACAAAATTCTCAAACACTTACTCACTCAACACACATAAGCTCCACAACTACACCCGTGTGAAGCACTTCTGGGGGGGCAGGTCATCTTTCAGAGACAGACAGTGATGTTCCTTGGCCCTAAGAATCAGTTGTCCTTAGGACTTGTACAACATGGCTTGAATATGTACAGCATTGCTTCCCACACACATCTGACTCGCCAGAGTATCCTGTATGCAGGCACTTAGTGTTAAGTCAACTGTGTAAGAGGGAAAGTGTACTGTATATACATGGAAAATAAATAAACTGAGGGTTTGCCACAGTAACAGTCAATAAACGGATATCTTGAATAAGGAAATAAGCTGTCTGTCTGAAGCAACACTCCTCATCCTCTTTCTCCTACTACTGACTGAAGAAAAATGACTGCCTGCATTTCATACCCAATAAACTCCTATTGTCCAATGTTGAGATTATAGCCCCCCCAAGGGAAGATGAATGACCTAAGGGGGGGAATGAGTTAATCTCCAACTGAAGTGTCACAGAAGAAGTGCCAGAAAATGGTGAGATATAAACAGAAAACACTTCAAAATACCACAAATGGTGAGACATAAACAGAATACACTTCAAAATAATTCCAAATGTGGCTTCTGCTAAATATTTACCCATCAGTCACTAAACAGCAGTACCATCCTAGCATTTACATAATATCAATGCTACATCTTCCTCAAGTTTATGACACAAAATGATGGGTAAAGGGTAGAAAATATGGTAGTTTATATGATGTGTAATATCTCCCCAGGATTAATTGTTTCTTTCGTACAACATAAGTTTCTATATTTGAGATGGAAGCACACAGAAGGAAGGTTTCACTGATTAAATATATCGAATGCACACCCGAAATTCTCATATACTATGGCTATAAGAAAGTACAGTAGCCTAGCACCCCACAAGTACCCTAACAACGCAACCTCCTTACATCAGTAAAGTGATAGTTTTCGTAAGATGGCGGCTGTATACTCGAGAACACTACTTCAAAAGGCACTATCCCCATGACTACAGTATCACATGACTGGTAAATTTATCAAGCATGTTCCTCCTCCCTCACTCAGGGTACAATTTAAACGAAAAGGCAAAATATGAAGGGGCGACTGAAGTGCTCGTTTGGATTGGTTAGCTGATAACACCGATATCACTAAGGCTGAAGGATCAAGGCCGTTCTACCCGTACTGTCATGAATAGTGCATTGCACTATGATAAGATAAAGAAGTAACGCCTACTTTTATCCATGTTGAGTGAAGGTTGTAGGGTGCGTCACACCTCCTGGCCTAGATCCTATCCACTGGCTGCCCTCTCTCTTAGAACTCACTTACGTAATGGATAAAAATAACTACAGAAATGATGGACAAGAACGTTCTCAACTTCCTAATAAAGTGAAAGAGTAGGAATGGTGCATTATTTCATTCCCTTGGAAAAGACCGAAATATGAATAAAATATATAATTTACGTGACCTTGAGTACTTATTCCGAGTCATGACGTCACACTCACGTCTGTACATCTGTTTCTCTTTACATTCATTTGGGATTAAGCGTGGCAGAAACAGTATATTTTCTTACTTAGGCAATACATGACAATGTGCTACTTTATATTAATGCTAGAGTGTATTTATAATGATTAAAGAGCTTTGCATGGTACCGCTTATCCAGCTGCAATATTGCCTAATCCAACACTGGATGTGGGCGAGGGACTATAACTCCTTCAGTTCGGTGACGTATTTTTGCACTTTATTCTATCTGTTTACAGTTTTCATTCAGTCTGGGAGACATTTTTAGACTTGAAAGAGTTAGTTCCAGCATCATTTACCCGCATCACTAAAGGTCACTCTCCCAAACGTCCCAAGCGTATGAAATCCGGAGGTAGCAAGAATACAACGTAAAACAGGTTATCAAATTGATGAGGACATTATATTTTCTTTTCGGAATCATATCCTCAAGTTTTATTCTTTCACGCAATGTACATCATGCCCAGTGTTCAAAGGCATAACTCATTCTGCAATCCCCCATGCAGACAACCTGTGCGCTGGGGGTCGGGTTGTATCAGGCTAACTTGCACATACGCCGGCCCGGCCGTTTTCGAAATAGCCACTGTGCCAGTGTGTATGACGTAAAAAACTTTGCCCCATATTCGACGAAGCTCCCCCATATCACACTTTTTGAGGGGAGAGAACGCGCTCCGTCGCTTCCTCATTATTTCAGCACGTGACTCTGTGGTGGAGAGCCCTTCCCTTATCACTGGTTTTTCCTCTTGCATCCCTTTCCCGCATTACACATCCTATGATTACTGAACAATGATTCATGAAACACTAACTGAAGGGATGACGTAAAACACTGATAGTTGTGTACGTTCTAGGGGGGAAGAGGACTGCCTTTTTTTTCCCCCGCGTTCACACCAAATGCTTGTTGGTACGAGCGGGAGTCCTATATCTCTGTAACCCATAGTAATTCTCGCCCGCACCCGCCCGCATCCAGTAGGGCCACTTGCGTTACAATACCTGATACGCAAAGCAAGGGGGGCAAAAGAAAATAAAAGAGCGAAAAGAAAAGAAAAGAAGGCTGATTATTTTTATCCATTCATCCAGTATCCAGTCTTTTATTGCCGTATCAGGAGGGTAAGGGCCCGGGGCTAGACTTCTCAGCACAAACATTTAAGACAAGGGTGATCAGTGACGTCGTTTTAAAGAGTGGTATTCTGAGAGCCATTTAACCTGAAGAGAGCGCTACATCGGATGAGTGGATAATATAATCAAAAGTATAACAGGATTAGGTAACAAGAGACAAAGAAGATTCATGAAATAGTTGGTTTCTCTCTCTCTCTCTTCAAGGAACCGACAGCATTTACCATACTAATAGCACTGCTGTAAAATCAATAGATAATTTGATAACTAAAGGTAAGTCTAGATCTCCACCTCTCTCTCTCTCTCATGCCAATTGCAATTTTAAATACGTCGATTATCGTTTATACTGTCTCTCTCTCTCTCTCTCTCTCTCTCTCTCTCTCTCTCTCTCTCTCTCATCCGTAAAGTCAAAGGTGAAGGTCAGACGGAATGGGAGAGAGTGAGCGACGGTGCTGAATATTAGAGAGAGAGAGAGAGAGAGAGAGAGAGAGAGGGAGAGAGAGAGAGAGAGAGAGAGAGAGAGTTCTGTCACCTTCAATCATCGATCTGGGTTAAAGGCAGAAGGGTGGGTTACATACACGCACACAGACATGCATGTGCATGACACGTACACAGGCACCCACGTACATGACACGTACACAGACATCCACGTGCATGACATACACAGACATCCACGTACATGACACACAGACGTCCACGCACATGACACATCCACGTACGTGACACACACGGACGTCCACGTACATAACACATACACAGACATTTACGTATATGACACACTCAGACATTCACGCACATGACACGTACACAGACATTCACGTATATGACATACTGTACACAGACATCCACGTACATGACACGTATACAGACGTCCACGTACGTGACATACGCAGACTTTCACGTACATGACACACAGACAGACATTCACATACATGATACGTATGCAGACTTCCACGTACTGTACATGACATACACAGACATCCACGTACATGACACATACACAGACATCCACGTACATGACACACACACCCACGTACATGACATACGTACACAGGCGTCCACGTACACATGACACGCGCATGGTTAAATACACACAGACTTCCCTCAGCTCCTCCCATGCACTCTCAGATCATTTCAGACAGATAGATACATAGACAGACAGACAGACAGACACAGATAGATAGATAGGTATATACAAAGACAGAGACATAGATTGGCAAACAGATAGACAGGCAGACAAACAGACTGATAGGTAGACAGGTAGAAAGTAGATCATAGCAGGTAAAGATAAGTCAAGGAGGGTTAGATTCTCTCTCTCTCTCTCTCTCTCTCTCTCTCTCTCTCTCTCTCTCTCTCTCTCTCTCTCTCTCTCTCTCTCTCTCACACACACACACACACACACACACACACACACAAATCCAGTTCAAGTCCCATGCTAAGTTAGATGAGATGTGAGGTGAGCTTTGATTAGGTTTGGTCAGGTGAGATGAGGCGATGGCAGGTGAGATGAGGTGAGATAGCTCGAGAAGGAGGTTATTAGAGAGAGAGAAAGAAAGAAAGAGAGAGAGAGAGGCGCCCGGAGCACGAATATTTCAGCGTGCCAGCCGTGTGACCTTTGTGCGCGGCGTGTCACAATGCCCAAGCCTCCCGTATATAACCCTTCCACTCTAAGCACCGATTTTGTTTGTTTGTTTGGTTGTGAGGAGCTTTGGGTGGTTATTCCAGGCGGGTAACCTTGAGAGAGAGAGAGAGAGAGAGAGAGAGAGAGAGAGAGAGAGAGAGGAGGAGGAGGAGGTATAGTTACTGGTGATGTGGGTGAAAATGGTGACCTTGTATTTTTTTTACTCTCTCTCTCTCTCTCTCTCTCTCTCTCTCTCTGTCTCTTTTTCTTTCTCTCTTTCTCTTCTTGTCTGTGTGTGTGTGTTTTTCTGTGTGTGTGTTTTTTGTCTTGTGTTTTGGTCTTGTACCGGTTCGTGTGTTGGTGTTTTTTTTANNTGTGTGTGTGTGTGTGTGTGTGTGTGTATTATCTGACGAGTTTATTCTGGGACCATGACCGTGTGTGTGTGTGTGTGTTTTGTACTTTACTTTGCTCCCCCTAGACGATTATATTGACATGGAGGTTCTTATTCTGTTTTAGGGTCCCGTAATCCCTTTTCCTTAGCGATTCATTCTGCACATTAAACCTCCGTCTTCTCCAAAATATTACTGATGGAATCTATATCGGTGTTAAAATGATATATTCTAAGTGTCCATGAAGATATCGTAACTCCTCTTCCTAAGCGATTTATTTTACATCTCAGTATGCTGCTGTATGTCACTAATGCTAAGTATGTTGATATTAAAACGAGATAAGTTGCATACAAGAGAGTGTTAAGGTCGTTGTATTGTTTATAAAGGCTCCATTATGCTTACATGCGTCTGCCCTTGTCACCTAATGGCGGCTCTCCACGCTGCTCGATCTCTGGCAGCCTCCTTAAGTCCCTTATCCCTGAGGCACTCTCTATGACCTCTTTCTAGGTCTTGTTCTCGCAGCCTTACCCATGACGTTCACACTTCTCACCCTCTGCACCCAGGTGTCATGCTCCATCCTTTCCACATGCCCAAGCCATCTAAAAACACCAGTACACTCCAGTCCCATCCATCTCACTGTCTGCATCCCCTCCTCTGCACATGGCCAAACTATCTCAGTCTACCCCCCCTCGTCACAACACCAATACACTCCAGTCCCATCCATCTCTCCTCTCCACATGCCCAGACCAACTCAGTCTACATCTCCTCATCACAACATAGCAATACACGCCAGTCCCATCCTTCCTCTCAACTCTTCCATCGTAAACCCAGACCCCCAAGGCCTCACATTCAAGGACGCACTGCACTGCACATCCATCTGCACGTTTGAGCCTACGAATATCCTTTTCCTTTACTGCCCAGATCTCACTACCACATGGCATTAAATAAATCGCTTAGGAGGAGGTGCTAAGAGGGAAATTAGAGCCAAAGAATAAACAGATTTCCGGTAGGCTAGTGGACTTCCCATCTAAAGTCTGTTTATTTTCCTCTGGTGGAACTGGCTCACTCCCTTAAGGCGTAGTTGTGTGAAATTCAGTGAGACGTGAGGTAAGAATCAGTCTCCTTGGTTACTAGCCAGATTTACCCTTCAGTCTGACTACACCTGCCATCAGAATTCCTCGAATAGGGTTAGAGATTTTTTTTGTCAGGTTAAAATATCTGCTGAAAACGAACATCTGCATTAAAAATATCTGCTTAAAATGAATATCTGCTTTAAATATCTGCTTAAAATTAGTATCCGCTTTAAAATATCTGCTTAAAACGAATATCTGCTTTAAAATATCTGCTTTAAATGAATATCTGCTTTTGAATACCTGTTTTTACATATCTGCTTAAAAATGAATAACTGCTTTAATAACCCCTTTACAATTTATATCCATTAATCCTAAACCTTATTTTTTCCTCCTCATTCATTTCGTTCGTTCACACAGACACTCCTCATCCTCACATGCCCAATACCATCAAATTATACAATACGTGGGATTTCAGAACAGATGCGATGGATTTGGCTGGCTTGCTTTCATGGCGTGTTGAGGAAATTATGGAAAATGTACTTTAACTGGTATGTAAAAGTAGACGGTAATGTGCAAAGAATGGAGTCTGGGAATATCTGTAAATCCGTATGTGAATGAGAACCTTCTTTTCTGTCTCCCCTCTCCCAGGACTAGCCATGCAAGTCCCCAGAGTGCACTGAATCTGAGGGGGCACTGCCTCTTGATGTCTTGCCTGTGGTCTTTGAAGGTGTGTCGAGTGTCATATGCCACTTTATGACACCGTTACCGTACAGTGCCGTGGATTGTACAGTCGCCCAAAGAAGTGATGGCAGTGTCCAAAAGTTTTCGTTCAGCAATGATGCACAAACAGTACAGAGTGATCAAAGCATTCTGCAACACTGCCATCACTTCTTGGGGCGACTGTACAAGGTTCAGTCAATCAAAAAAAGCATCACCCAGGAGGGGCCATGATAGTCAACGTGATCTGTGGAGCTTTGAAGACCTAAAAAGCTTAATCTGTCAACTGACTTTTCATGGAGTAACAATACCAATTTGAGAGTGTCATAAGCACGTGATTGATAACATCCCCACGAAAACAAATTACCAGCGTGGAGTAAAATCATCAAGCATTTTCCAGTAACCATCATCTGTCGTGCCAGAATATTTCATGCCGAGTGTGCATTGATATTTTATTGGCTGTACATCACAAGGGGTGGTGACGACCATCATCCACTCACTTGATGTAGTGCTGCCTACTTCTTCCCTCATCTTTATCATCCTTTTTCTGTCCCTCATCCTTTCTTCCTATTCCATCTTTCCTGTCACTTTTTATTACTCTTCTTTCCTTTTCAGGTGGCTTCACATTGAGTGACAAGCCTAATCGTTTCCTGTAAGCCAGGAAATTATTTACAACGCTGGGTGGTAATCATATAACCAACCCATACGTGTTCTTTACGTGTCAACAAATGGGTTGGAGGAGGGTTAGTGCCCCTCCCCATGAAACAACTAAGACAAAAGGCCACCCCTTATGGGATTATGGCGTCTGGGTATAGACAGACAGAGTACTTTAACACTAATTTCTCTCTCTCTCTCTCTCTCTCTCTCTCTCTCTCTCTCTCTCTCTCTCTCTCTCTCTCTCTCTCATTCTAGATATGATTAAGTAATGGACTCGTGCCCTGCCTCCAGCAAGCAGTCATATTACTCACTGACGTTACATTCTACTGGACGTATTTTAAGTTGCACACACTTATATCTAAAGAATATGTGTTTTTACGTCTGTTATTTTATGTTCCTAGTCCTTAAAACTTTCTCGCTAGGGCATTTTCCCACCTGTAGGAAATGTCTTGTGACCTCTGACGTCATTCTTCACCATTGCGTCAAGACTGACGTCATAAGAATTACCCGGAACAGTGTAATGTTGTCCCTGCCTTGTCGTGGTTAAATTGTTGCAGTTAGTCTCGTCTTCAACCTCAGTGAAAACAGAAACAGAGATTGCAAGATTTACCTGTACTGTACTGTACAGTGTGATTATCATACCAAAATAACAGGCGTGTTTAGGATGTTTCGGTGCGTATGTTCACTTACTGGTCATCGATGTTTATCTGCTAAGAAATCAATTAAACACTAGTTCTGTTGCAAGCTTCATGACACGCCAAATGTAAATGATCATTTTGTGGTATATTTGCAAGATAGAGCCGAACATATGATGTACCGAGACTGCAGACAAGGGCGTAAACACCAACACAACACCCACTGGTTTCCTCGGCCATATTCTGCATTTTGTATTTCTCTTTTATGTTTATTTGAACGAGTGAGTGAACAGTTTACCGTTGTTACGATGAAGTTGAAATGACAAAGAAAGTTTTGGTGATAAGCAATTACATGAATATTATTGCAGAGCCATCGTAATTCTGTGGATTGAAATAGGATCTGGATACCATTATACGACAGGGGTTTTAAATTCACCCTTGTAATCTGTATTTAAGTGCTTGAAGGAGTGTGGCCATGTATTAACTGTGCTGAATATGGATATTAAAGGGCTATAAGTGATCAGTAAATGCCGTTACCTGTACTGTTATCATTGTAATATCGGAAGACTGAAGGGTGTGTCGTGTCCCGTATTTTATCAGTGCCTTTGGAAATTTGGTAACACATCTTTGTCAGTGACTTACTTGCACATTGCACCTCAATAGCCACTTGTACGTTACTGATACAAATTATATCAATATTAAGATGCCATAAATAACATGTAAGGGAATGTGAATGTGCAGTATGCAAAATAAATCCCTCCTTTATTTTACCAACTTAATTTTACGGAAGGGAGAGGCACCACAAAGCCTCCTACACCACTTCAAATACAGCCCTGAGTATGGTAGACTATTACATAACCATTCAGTCTTATATCGTGTTTTACTTTGCTACCATCAGATGATTTTCTTCACACACACACACACACACACACACACACACACACACACTCACTCACTCACTCACAAAGCACCTTGTAGTGAAGTGGATTAGAAACACCCTATTATTCAAGGCTGAATGGCGAAAAAAAATTGGAAATGGAAGAATGAAAACATAAAATTGCATCATCTAAGTGAAGGGATAAGAAGTATATTGGCAGTGAACCCTCTCATGTTTGGGATAACTATGTTATTGTATTTTACTGTAGCAAATATACCATCTACTGAAGTAGCTTTATAATAGAAGGAGTAGTATGATATATGGTTGTCAGGGATATGCATTCATTTTAGTACTGTATTGTGTTTTGGAACAAATATCTGAATGTAAAAAAAAAAAGAAAAAAGTACAGACATGCAGAATAGGAGATGATGCAAAGAAAACCTGTGTATACAGAAATAGATGGAATAAATGTAGATATGTGACAGAACAACACATGCTTAGCACAAAGCCTGTATGCTGCAACTACAGTAGGTAAATGCAGCAAGATAATTCCATTAACAGATTATTCTTTAGCACTCATTGGATCACAGGATGAAGTTGCCCTTCTCCTGCAGTCAGCCTTCTTCCTTTCAAGGCACAGAGAGTTTAGGGATATTCTGTACTATACTGGTAACTAGGCAGCTACACTGCCCATCTGTGCTGTTGTCACAATGTGAAGGTGCCGCTTTCCCTCATATTCAAGTTAAGTATGTTAGTGTCACACACAATGTTTGCTTCAGTGTCTAGTACAGCAGAACACAGTACAGCTTTTACCTTGGGTTAACTAATGGCATAGCCTTGACATGGTAACTTATCACACATTGCCAAAGATGACTTTACATTTACTGATGTCCTTTAGCCACATTAGTGTCTTATCTAATCTTACTATGGAGTGGATATGTAATAAGAATGTTATGTAATTAGTATTACTCAGTGGTTTAGCATAATTTTTCACCCTTTTCCTTGTTTTGTTTCATTTTTGAAGGCTCAAACATGCTTGCATGTGTCAGCCTTGGTCACCTAATGGCGGCTCTCCACGCTGCTCGATCTCTGGCAGCCTCCCTATTCAGTTCCTTAACCCTTAAGTCACATTTAATGACCTCGTCCCATGTCTTTCTCGGTCTACCCCTCCCAACCCCTCCCCCAATATTAACACTTCTCACCCTCTGTACGCAATTATCATCCCCCATCCTCTCCACATGTCCAGACCACCTCAGCCTACCTCTCCTCATCACAACACCAATACACTCCAGTCCCATCGTACCTCTCAACTCTTCCATTGTAAACCCAACCCCCCCCCCAGGCCTTGCACGCAGGGACGCACTGCACATCCACCTAATCATTGTCATTTCTGTACGTTTAAACCTGCGAATATCCTCTTCCTTTACTGCCCAGGTCTCACTTGTGCCAGTTTAATTTCTTACACTTTACCCTGTCTGTCTATTTATCTATTGCCAGACGCCTCAATCCCGAACGGCTTGGCCACAAACAAATCGCCTCCATGTCACTCTGTCCCCTGCCATTTCACTACCACGCTTCCAACTCACACCCCCCTCGCTCATATACCTCTCCACTCCATCCCTCCATCTCATCCTCGGCCTCCCCCTCCCTCTTGCCCCCTCCACCTCACTCACATACACTCTCCTCGTCAATCTTTCACTCTCCATCCTCTCCACATGCCCAAACCACCTTAACGTGTTTCTCCTAACGCTTCCCATCACATCCTCAACCACACCACAACGCTCCTTCACTTCCTCATTTGTTAGTCTGTGGCTCCATGTGACTCCACATGCTCCTCTCAAATAACTCATTTCCACTGCTCTCACTCTTGACTTCTGTCCTTCCAACAGGGTCCAAGCTTCACTTCCATATGTCAGAGTTGGTATCACAATACTGTCATGTATCAACTTTTTCACTGCCATGCTGACCTCGCTGTTTCTTATCACTGCTTTCAACAAACCAGCAGCCTTCCTTCCCTGCTGTACCCTTTCGAGCACTTCGCCCTCCAGACTACCATCCTTACTCATCACACTGCCCAAGTACACTTAAATTCACTCACATTCTCCAAATCCTTCTCATCCAGTCTCACTGTACAGTCACTGGCTTCACTTCTCTCGAAGACCATCACTTTACTCTTCCCCACATTCACCTTTAGATTCCGTTTCTTACACACTCCCAAACTCATCTACCAAGCCTTGCAGCTCCCCTTCGTCTTCACTCACCAACACAGTATCATCTGCAAACAACAGTACAGGTAGTTTCCACACACTGCCCTCTCTCACTAGGGCCACTCCAGCATCCACTGCCCGACCTTGTATCTCTTTTATAACCCCATCCATATACAGATTGAACAACCATGGAGACATGACACATCCTTGTTTCAATCCAACCTTCAAATGGAAAGATTCACTCAGTTTGCCATCCACATGCACTGCAGCCTTAGCAGCCTCATACATACTCTTCACTGCCTTCAACAACTTCCCATCCACTCCATATATTCTTAATACCTTCCACAAACCTTGTCTATCCACCCTGTCATATGCTTTCTCCAGATCCATGAAGGCTGCATACAACTTCTTGCCCTTCTCTAGAAACTTTTCCACTAAGGATCTAAGAATGAATATCTGGTCTACACAACCTCTTCCCTTCCTAAAACCTCCTTGTTCTTCTCCAACTAATTCCTCAGTAATTTCCCTAACTCTGTCAATAAGTATCCTACCAT
>JAGKTI010012870.1:0-23907 GCA_018397915.1 Birgus latro
GAGAGGAAGGAAGAGGAAAGTATTGCAACTGAGAGGAAGGAAGAGGAAAGTACTGCAAATGAGATAATGGAAGAAGAAAGTACTGCAAAAGAGAGGAAGAAAGAGAAAAGTATTGCAAAAGAAGAAGAGAAGTATTACAAACAAGGATGCAATTGATATTGCAAACTTGGAGTATGAAACAGATGAAAGCACTACAAAGATTATACACACACTGAGGGAGGAGAAGCTTAGAAGTCTAGGAGGAAGGAAGAGAAGCAGAGCACAAGAAGGGAAGAAAAACAGTGGGGGAAAAGATAACACTACCTAAGAAAATGAAAAAGGCTGAAAAGGATGAAAAGTCTGACAGATTATACACAGGCAAAAAGGAAGAAAAGCTAGAATTATAAAAAAAAAATGAAACTGACTAGAAGGAGAAGGGAGACAACACTAACTTCAAAGATGACATGGACTAAAACGCTACAATGTTGGACAGATTATACACATGCTAAGGGAGGAAGGGCATCATTAAATACCGCATACAACATAACCTACGGACTATCTAAACCCAGGCTAAGTTACGAGCTATGGAAGATTCAACACTTGGCAGAAAAGGACGACGTTTTCGGCAAGTCTCGTTTCCCCAAGATTCAAAACAAATCTCGGCATGAATATTTTAAGCTCATGGATATTTTAAAAGGACGTCGTTTTTGGCAATTCTCATTTCCCCAAGATTTAAAAAAAAATCTTGGCATGAATATTTTAAGCTCATGGATATTTTACCCTCCTGGAATTACTGTATACCTATAGTGCGTTTCTTCTAACCTGACAAAGACTCATAACCACTTTCAATTTAGCTGATGGCCAGGTGTATTCAAACTGGAGGGTAGAATTGAATAGTAACCAAGAAGATTCATTTCTATCCCATACCTTAGGCTCATCAAATTTCACACAACCACAACTCAGTGCTAAGGTTGTGGGAATGGCCTCGTTCAGTCAGGAGAAAATAAACAGACTATAGATCATTTGACCCTATTGAAGTAGCCCCTAAACAGACAAACGAGCTGCTGACTGGCCGCTGATTGGATACGATTAGCATATGTAACGATCAGTAAACCATTGGCATCCTCATATAAATAATCCCCTTAGTACGGCTTCATTATTCTCACTAGTACAGTACTTTGTTATTTTATTTCAGCCTGGGAGACCTCTCATATCTCACATAACTTCCTTCAGTGAGTCTTTTCATTTTTATTATATTCTTGCACTATAATTATTTAGCCTGGGAGACCCCTTGTACCTTGCATTAATACTGGTGGCCTCCTTAATACAGTCCTCTTATGTTATACTTGCTACGAGTATTTTCATCCACCTTGGAAAATCCCTCGTATGTTATACTGTATTTATAATCCCCATCAGTTGTCTTTTTATATCTATTTTTTCTATCACTATTTTTATTCGGCCTGGGAGACCCCTAGTACAGAAGGAGATATCCAGTCAAACTAGAGTCACTTGAATACTGATTAAATAGCCACCATGTCAACCTGTCCTCTACCATCACACTGCCCTACCTCAAACTCACACCACCTTTATTCATGTACCTCTCCACACCATTCCTCCACATTCAGAGTCCCCCTCCCCCTTACTCACATACTCTCCTACTCAATCCCTCATTCTCAGTTCTTTCCAGATACCAGCGTATATTTTTACCCTAAAGTACAGCAGTGCCATGAGAAAACCCCAGTCCAGGCCCTGTACAATGACACGGCATTTCATCACCTTCCTATGTGTTGCCTAATGTTAATCCACATGCAGCAACTGGCATTGAAATTAACTATGATGCGCACTGGTGAGAGAACCACTAATGTATTCCCAACCAGCCTCCACACTGAGCCCTTCCCCTTCAAAATATTAACCCGTACATAGCAAGCAGCAAGAACATCTCGTCTTGAAATCTGCTAAGACGTGCACTGGTGAGAGTATCACTATCATATACCCAATCAGCCTCTGCACTGCACCTTTCCCACCTCAATTTCCACTGAAACTGGCACCAATGTAATACCCAAAAATATTCCTTTCAAACACAGTAACTTTCACTATCACTACCTCTCAATCAGACATTTTTCTCCATTACCTCCACACATTATACCTTTCTCCTTAAGCTTTCATATGACTCCAATGGCACCAGTGTGAATCTTAGAAATTATTAATACTGTATCTTCCCACAGTGGTCCTCTACAACTTCCTTTGCCACACAGACACACCACACAATCTGCTGTCTACACCTATACGACATTCCAATACTCTCCCCTTCAATTTACAAAACCTAATGTATCTTAAATCACTACACCTCTCTTCCCTGTCTTCTGTGACAGCTAAGAAATTCAGTCTCATTCATTCCTCCACCCTTTACCTAATTACTAACCATAATCTCATGTCTTTGTGCTTTGTTCTGTATAATTCTGTGCCTGCCAAGATAGAGAAGCAGATGGAAGACATGGTTGAACAGAACTGATTTATTCTTGAGTCTGTTCACACGTTTCTTCCAGCTCCCTCCCACACCTGCCAAAATGTCTCCACCTTAACTGCTTGTGCAGCCAACATTTTTCACACACCCTGGTTAAGTATAAGTACAGGTATCTAAAACAAATATCCGACACCGTGATGTTAATGCCGTGCTTACTGCTAAATCCTGATGTCTATGGTATTTTTCAAACCAACAAGAGTTTCCACCACCTCTGGTCTTACCAAATATTTAACTGGTATATAACTATCAGCTGAGCATTAGTGATGAGCATATCTGAGACCTGCCCCCAGTTTTCCTGTATTTGTGGAATTTGTCTCATTCTTTCCTTAAACCAAACTTACACCGGAACAAAACCTTCAACACTTTGTGGCAATGCTAAATAATCTAAATAAGGACTTGGAGGGAAGGAAAGGGAGGGTGAAGAGGGAAGGGAGGGTGAAGAGGGAAGGAAGGAGAAATGGGAAGGAGGAAAGAGAGGGAGGGAGGAAAGGGAGGGAGAGAGGCCACAAAGTATGAAGGAATGGAAAGGAGAATGGGATGTTAGTAGCAGTAGTAGCTGCAACCCCAGACTCATGTGAACCCAGTGGACTGCAGGACGAGCCACCCTTAGAGATGTTTGTATAATCGGGAAGCCCCACTGTCCAGTCACAGTGCTGCCACATGAAGACATCCCTCCCCAGCACCAGAATGGGTGTTTGTCAATGAGGTATAGAGTTAAAATTGAGGTAAGGTGCGGTGGCAATGGATGTGGTGGATGCCTAAAGCTTTGGATGGGATGTGGTGGATGGATATAAGGGTGGATCACTCTGGATGGATGGTCAGGGATGGACTGGGATCCGGCTGGCTGAACACACAGGTGGATGAAAAGCGGAACGATCCTTCTTTTAAGTGGATCGGATCAAAATAGAAGGAGTAGGAAAATCAACACAGGCGCTGAAGATGTTAGGTGGAAAGTATTTAATCATCTTGTAAAAGGATTAGGGTATTGTGGATGTCTGAATGTAAGGTATCTGATTCTCCTGTTGGCAAAACACTGGTAAGAATCACAGTTATCAGCTTCATGGATGGTCTGGAGAGGTGGAAGGTTCTTGTGGATGGGTGGATGGGGAGAAGTTGCATATGGATGGTTAGATCTATTTAGTGGATGATCTGGAGAGAGGCCAAAGGTTGTTGTGGTTGGGTGGATGGGGGAAGTAGTGCTGTAAATGGATGGTTAGATGATGCCAGGAACCACCCTGGATAATTAAACTGAGCTCAGAAACCAATATGGATGGTTATCTTAAAGAGAGGTATAGTATGGATGGCTGGAAGGGGCTTGGATACCATCTGAAAGGATCTCAGAACCAGCCTGGATGGTCACAAACTAAGGACAGAGTACATGGATGGTTTTGGGCTGAGGTGAAGTGTTATGGATGAGGCATAAAATATCTGGAAGGTTTGGCACAAGTTTCCAGCACCTTGGCGGGCCTCGGAGCCACCCTAGATGGTCGCAACTGAGGATACGGTACAAGGATGGTTGGACAGAGGAGAGGAATGTTATGGATGGCTGGAAGAGGGCATAAAATGACACTTGGAAGGTTTGGCACAAGTTTTCAGCAGTGGATGGTTGGATGGGGCACAGGCAATGTTGTGAGTGGTAAACACAAGCCCACCACCAACACTGCCGAGTTCCCCCATTGCTAACTTCTGGCCGAGGCTAAAGTGTGTCGTGCATAACAGGGTGAAGGAGGACCATGTGTTCCGCGCCCTTGATGGGGAGTCTGAAGATGGAGTGGTGGTGGACCATGTGTGGCACTGAGGGGAACAGCTTGGTGCCGCGACCCAGCTGGTACTGCCCAGACTTGTGGTCAAACTGGATCCGCAGGTGCATGTAGCCTCGCGCCGACCTGAGGGTGGACATGGCTTCAACCATATATACATGGTCTGTTTCTCTGTCCTGTAATGTGGCATGCAGGCAAACCATACCTAATGTGTTACATCAATGGAGCAAGACTTATGGGCCTTCACTGATGCAGACTGAGATATACTGTAATAATCTCAGGATTACAAGTTCATCCATGGAAGTACCAGCCTGAAAAGTTGTCACAAGGTAAATCATGGCTTACACGTGCAAGCATGGAAAAGACTGTGAGAGAATAATGATGACAAAGATGACAAAACGTCACCACTAGCCCCAGAATGTAATGCTACACAGCACAACCGTACTTCTTAGTAATTATCTCATGACTTACTTGAGTGCCAGAGAGTACTGGTGTTTAGAGAGGTGCAGTAGGGAGCGCACCAGGTAGCTTCCTTCAGAGTAATTCCTCAGGGTCGTCTCTGCCTCAGTCCGACTCAAGGCGCCGTGATACCACCTGAGAGGCAGACATGACATTTGTCAAACACTACAATTTACTACATTTTTTTCAGGTGAATAAAACTGTGTTCAGTGCAATCCACCCTTTGATCACAGACTCCTGTACTGCCTCTGAAATCAGGATACTGCAGACCCACCCAGGGGTGGGGGTTGGGGACTGGTTATTCCTTCCTTGTACTGACAAGCATTATCATCCCTCGGTGATGGAGAAGGATGCCTTCAGGTGAAGGCATTAATCTATTGCCTGGTTATACAACTGGCCCTCGGTTCACACCTTATCCACCGTAAAAAGGGGATGGTGAACTGCTGGAAAAGGATACCTTCAGCCTGCAGTCCACTGGGTTAATGTGTGATCAACCTGGCATTAATAATATTGTGACAAGACCCCATTTCTTTAATCATAATTCCTATAACATGCAGTCATGATTGCATGGAACTGAATGAGCCTTAATTTTAAGAGTCTCCTTTGTTGCTCCTCAAATTTACCCTCTAATCTGACTACACATGACCACCAACTACACTGAGAAGGGGTTAGGTGTAATGGGGTGTATATAAGCCTGTGTTGGAAGAGACAAGGTGGGAGTCCTCTGTTCAAGTATAACGTACGTGAATAAGGAGCACAAGGGCATGCGTTCCAATCCTGGTCAGTACAGCAATTACCTTACTAAATTTCGTACAGCCGCTCCATAGGGATCGATTGTTTACAACTGTTTTATGAATGGAGGACACCTGTAATCTGGTGTACGGAATATTTTTATTTTTAACTTGCTTTTTTTCTCCCTCTGTTCACCTTCTGAGAGAGAGAGAGAGAGAGAGAGAGAGACACACACACACACACACTATAGACACCACTCACCCTTGTTTAGCCAGGGGTAGCTTCACATCCACTTTCTCTCCCTTGATGGCCATGGCAGCACACCCGAGATCCAAAGCCAGGCCGCTCTTGACTCTTGCTTCTGTGTCCGCAGCCACCAAACAAAGAAAATAAAGATGAAAAACTAAGAACTAATGGGAATGTACTTAAAATACATGTAAATTGGGTACAGATGCACTCAAAGATAAAATACAGTACATGAAAGGGAATCACCAACTTAAATGAACTTCCACTTTGCATATGGTCTTCTAAACACAACCACCACCACCACCACCATTAGTACTACTACTACTATTATTGCTACTACTACTACTGCTACCACAACACAAACCTCTGCCCAGCCGAGGGGTACCCTGGTCGTCACTGCTGTCTGCCGATGATCTTGTGTCCCAGTCACTCGAGTTTGACGAAGAAGTCCCACTCACTGCCTCACACACCTGCCAAAACCATTGTTACCTTACTCTCCTTCTTACCATCTGTATCTCGCACCAATCATCCTCTTTTAGCAGTTTGATTCTCCTATTCATCCTCATCTGTACTGAGGGTGGGTTTTTGAATGCTTGCAACCTTTTAGCCCTGAATATCAAACTATTACAAGTGTAGTCTGAACTGAAAACACTGTCTGAACTAAACAAGCTCATTATCATCCTAGTCTTGATCCCCACCTCATGATGCAGTGAGGCAGGACCTTAGCACAGGGAGAGAGAAAGTAGGAAAGCTAGAGAACATTCAACAAAATGCTTACTAAGTGGATCAAACAGTCATTCATACAACATTCAAGCCCCTGAAATCTTGGCTCCACGTCACAAGCTTTTTCTGTATATTTATATTTACAGATGCACTTCAGTCCTGGTGAGGGATACCTTCACCAATATATTCGGTCAGTTTGGCTACCTTATCACACAAGCGTTCCTCAAACCCCCTATGCCCTGAAAGGAGGATGGTGAACTGCATAACAGGAACTTTGGTCTGCAGGTCACTAGGTTCATATCCAGCAATATAGATACACTTCATAATGACATTCAAAATACAGCACAAAGAAAAGTTGCTGTAATATTCAAACCTGCAGTCTGGTAACAATGGGGTTCAGTGTGGGGTGTAGATGTGATGGGTGGGGTCGTGGCGGGTCACTGGGGCCGGACGACGAGATGGACGAGGTGCTGGACGAGAGGCTGGTTTTGGCCGCTGCTGCCGCCAGCCTCCGCCGCAGCTTGGGCATGTCGAAGGGCAGGTCAGCAAACGGGGGGTCAGGTCGCCGGGCTGGGGCACGGGCATACTCTATACTTATCCCGCTGTCTGATCCCTGTATAAGTAGAGGTTAGATTAGGTCAGTTTAGTTTATACAGGCCCGGATTAGGTTGTAACAAGACTGAGTTGTAGCAGCAGATTAATATTAGAGTATGGTGCTAGTCAAACATAGTGCAATAGAAAGGATGTGGAGCAGCAGTACTGCCTTACTGTCAATGGCCTACATGAATTAAGCAGCACAGACAAAGAACTGGGCCATGCTACAGTGAAGAAGTATACCTGTACACTGTCAGGTCTAGGAGGCCCTGGGAGTACGTGGTGGATGTTCCGAAAGTCCTCCCTGATGTCCCTGGCCTGTGTTGGGGTGCGGTGTTGTGCCCGTGGGGGGGCTAGGTTTCCAGGCATTACTTCCTGTGCGCCAGCTGGGGATGGGCAACACCCTTGGTCTGATGACGGCTCCTGAGACTTATCAGAAATGGGCGAGAGGATCTGGAACTTTGCAGACTGTATGAGGGAGCGGTGCGGAGCGGCCAGGTTGAGAGCGGGACGGGGGAGAGAGGAATCCGAGGAGCTTCGATAACTGGTCTTGCTGGCGTCGCTGGTTGAGGAACGGAGAGACTCCAGCGAAGACACTGTACTTCCCGTCACGACACTTTCCGCACTTCCCCCTGATCCCGGCCCCACCTTGAGGTCCCTCTGCGATGAAGGGTCGAGTAAAACCTCCATCGAGATATCCAGACTGGCCCGGCTCTGGCAGGGTGGGGCGCCCCGGGCCAGCCCCAGCCCCGCTCCTTCCCGACTCACACTCCTCTTCACCGGGAGGGTCAGGTCCTTCTGGCGGGGCGGGGCAAACCAGCTAGAGGGACTGGTTTCTGATCCAGGGGTTCTCTTACTGAACTTGATGGGAAGCGGGGCAGTGCCAGGGGGACTGCGTAATTCTAAGATCCGGGGCGGGGCACGGGGCAAGGCCTGGGACCGGGTAATATCAGCTTCCTCGGCCCCAACCCTGCCCCTCCTTTTTTTCCCTCCCTTGCGCTCCTCTTGGTGGTGTTTGGGATGTGGTGAAGGGGGATCCGGGGCATGAGTGAGATGAAGAACTCGCAAATCGGCTGCCAGTTCCCCGGCCCCTCGACCCTCTCCATACGCTTCCTCTTCCTCCTCGAGCAAGTCTGAGCCACGGTTGAGGATTTCGTCATCACTCTTGGACAGTGCAACGGGTCTGGCTGGGCGCTCAGTCAAGTGGTGGGTGGAGGCACTTCGGGCCGGCCGCACCACCACCCCTCGACCATGACCTCGCTCTCCACGCCGGCCCTTAGGGGTGTACACGCCAACATGAAAGGTAGGATCTGACGAGGTAGATGGCACCACCGTGGCTGTCGCACCGCCTCCATTGCGACTCCTGAACACCCCAGTGTTGTTGTTGTTGCTGCTATTATTGTTGTTGCTGTGGCGGGAGCGGCGGCGGAGATAAAGCAACTGGAGGATCGGGTGGTTGGCTATGCGGTCGATTAGGTCAGGTATCTCCTCACTACGCTTCTCCACCTTGCTATCAAAGGCAGTCTCATATATTTGTCGACGGCTCCTCTGCGCCATGGCATACTGGGCTCCGAGGCTAAGGCTGGCAACTGGACGGTATGGCAACTCAGTAAACGCACACAAGCTCGCTGCCACAATCTGTCTGGTCATAATGGACACATGGCTGGCTGCAACCTCTGCCCCAAGACCTCCTCCTCAGCAGCAACAGTGTGGGTGGGGCGGGGCAGTGACACTGCTGCCCCGTGCTGCCCCAATGACATCAAGTGTGGTCCCTCAGCAGCCCCAGCCCCGCCCCATCATGGCCCCACTGCACTGGATCACTGGGTCAGCTGGGGGGGGATGGGGTGGCGGTGCGGGGAGTATTTGGCACACAGGCACTTCACTCTCACCCTGAAACAAACAATACCAATTACAGTTGTCCTCATTTCAACCCCTGTGGTAGTCAAGGGGGGTGTTGACTACAGCCACTTCGTGTACTGCCATCTCTCGGTGACTCTACATTGAGTGGCAAACCAAATAACTTCCTGTAACACAAGAAACTATTTAATACTTTGAAGTCAATAGGTATGACAGTGAATGTGAACAACAAGAGTGATGATCAAACTGTGGCTGGTGGCATGCTACTGGCCATGTGCTGTGTGTTGGCAGAATGTCAGGAGCATTTTAATTTTATACACTGCTAGCAGCAAATAAGTACACAAGAGGTACAGCGGGATCAGAGGCAGTCAACAGGATGTGTTTAGCTATGGGTGTGGTGTGTGCAGAGGTGAAAAAGGAGGGAAGTCTATGCATGTCTGAATACTCATGATAGATGTGCCTTTGAGTGTGAGGATGAATTTTGCAGTCTGGGAGATATGCTCTGCTCATGGGCGGGAAGTTGGGGGGAGGCAGTTAGGAGTGGATGGAAGAAGAAATTCACGAACTGTTACCTCTACTGTATTGTGAGGACTCTCCCTTTAAAGTCAGGGAAAACTGAATACAGTATTATATACATGTGTGAGATGTGTAATGCTTTGTGTGAGTGACTCTGCAATGTAATGGTGGTGGCCAGGGCCAGATTGGAATGTACCAAAATAAGGATACCAATAAGGATGTGTAATGTTTTCCTGTACACTATGACGGAACAACAAATATGCTGCAGAGAGATCAGCTGGGAATTAAAAGCATTGATGATGTGATGCTTAAGACACTAATATAGTTTAACACTGCAGAGAATGGTGAATAAAAAATGGGTGAAAATGTGAAGAGCAGAGTGCTACGATATATACTGTATCCAATAAGACTTGTGATGAGGTCCTACAAGATGACCTCGGGACTGGAGGCCTGAATACTTATATAGCCACACATTATCTAGGCACCATTAGCCTAGGTGAAGAAGGCTGGCTCATGTATACTCAAAGCTATTAAAAAATGAAATGCAGTAGCCATATAACAAACAAACAAATGCAAGGTGGTCTAGTGTGTCCCAGCACTCCAGCCGAATGTGACCCATAAGGATATAACGGATATAACCCTGAGGGATGGCCGGGGTTGACTGCTTACATGATACCACTATCTGGTGTGCAACTGGTCAGCTCACCTTAAATGTCTGGTCTGAGTAGCCTAATCCAAGGCCTCTACACGCTTGATGGGGCAATGGCCTCATGAAACAACCATCATAAAGCGGATCATGATGACCTTATTCATATCTACTGTATGTTATAACTGTAGCCACCAAATAATAGCAAACTGTTGACATTAAAAAGATATAAATAGCACACAAGACAATGTTAATAAGTAATATAAACAGAATAAACAGCTATGGAACATGGACTACGAAGCTTCCTATGCCAGCTACATGCAACCTAGTGTACACAATACCGTTAGCCTTGATGACACAACCGTAGCCAATCCACTTGCCATCCATTCTGCATTATTGATCATCCATAGGCTCACCCCGGCTCCGGAACAACTATATATCACCCTGACCTTCGCCCCAACAAACCCACGTGCTGAGATACTATTAAATAAACAGTGACCAGTGAGATCAGTAAAGCTTGTGTGGGGCGCAGGATGTAAAATGATCTTGCCTGTCATAAATAACCACTTACATCCAGTTTACAGACCATAATTATCTTCCCGCCATATTTCAGGTCCTTTACAGTTAATTGACTCACCTCCTGCTCCCTGTCTGAGGCCTGTAACTGCCGGAGGAGCGTCAGGACAAGCCAGAATGCGTCATCCTTTCTCCATGATACACAGACAAGTCGAGAGCGCATGTGCTGTCGTCTGCTTGTTTACGCATTGACACTCACATCGGACCAGCGTTGCAAATTACACAGCTTATAAACTCCCATTGCACATTTTTCTGGGCGACTTATTCTCTTGTGTTTCATCTCTTGTTATCTATATTTTTGTAGAATACCACTGACATCCACACGGGATCAATTTACGCAATGGCACACGCAAAAGCCCATTAACAGAAATTCGTGAATGAGCCCAAATTAGTATAGCTAACCTTGTTCTCAAATGAAACTAATTACTGCTATGTACACACAATCCCAGAATATCCGTAGTAAGTGCTATAACATTATTTAACCTTCCTAATAGCTGTGAAACTCTCAAGATTATGCTAGATTGAAAAGAACAACTAATTTTAGCGAAGAACGCCCGAAAACTTGTAAAATTTGATACTCACTATAGACAGCCCCTCTCATACATCAACTAGTCATTAAATATAATATAAAACAAGACCATGCGCATTTTATTAAGTATATTTACCTTTATTTTTATCAGAAGAGGGAAGATTATTAAAGTTTCAGCAAGCGGCTATGAAAAGTACTCAATAGAGCATTTAACTTCACATTACATTGCCAAATGCTGAATCTCTGTATCAGTGACCATACAGTCATTGCTTGCTATATCGAAACGCCATCTACTTCGTTTTGCAGCTCAATCCAATAGGTTACCAAACAACAACCCATCCTTGGTACGGCTGAGGCATGACTCATACTTGAAACTACAGTGCAATTTCACACACGATGATGCACAGAAGGCCAATAATTTATCCTGAAATAGCTATGAGACATCTACTAATAATATAAACCCTAAGGGACTTCAAATGAAGAAGTTTCTACTCCATATTGACATCATTTTTTCGATGAAACGCTTTATATGCATCTCGACAGTAAACATACCTTCCCAGCCAATCTGCCTATTTTCAACATTATTAAAACATTAATATTCTTTCCTTGGAGAAACAAGATATTTTTAGTACGTACCCCACCATGGGTCCAACCAAAACAGAAATCCTCGAGAACTTAGAAAAATTACCAAATTCTACCCAGGAAGCAGAAGTAGTCGTCAAGGATGTTATACCTCGTAAGGAACTTGGCTCAGTGTGTTCAGTAATAACATATAACACAACGTACTTGGCTAATATGGTTAAATACGTGATATTTCACAATGCGACACGCTTGCATGGTTGATAATTCCTGGATAAAATTGGGAATAACCATAATTTTTACGGTTTTATGCAATTTTGAGAATGTTATAAAGGTAATTTATACATTGGAAACCATTGGAAATGCTCCACACTAATTTTTTATATTTTTTTTCCTTGGGCCTCATACTCTCGTTAGTACTGCTAAGACAATAAATCTGTTTTTAATGTTTTTTCTGATATGTTCCAGTTTCTTTGCCCTTGCCTGCATTCTTTCCCATGATTATTTGTGAGATGTGGCCTAATATACTTCTAACCAAGGTATAAAAGGAGAGCGAGACTAATGAGGAGAGTGTACGTGAGAAGTGGAGGGGGGTAGAGGGAGGGGAAGGCCAAGGATGAGATGGACGGATGGAGTGGAGAGGTACATGAGAGCAGGAGGTATGAGTTTGGAGGAGGGCTGTGAAATGGCGGGGAACAGGGTGACATGGAGGGGCTTTGTTTGTGGCCACCCCGTATGGGATTTTAGGCATCTGGCAACAGATAGACAGATAAATGAACTAAAATGGCATAATAAAGGCTAAGGTAGAGTCGTTAAGTGGAGATTGTTAGATTGTTTTCACTCAACAGAACTGGTCCATTCCTACAATTTGAGTACTACGTGAAATCCTAGCTGCATGAAATCTAATGTGCCTCAGTTGTGAGTTAGGAATAAGTCTCCTTGATTACTAGTCAAATCTGAATACACCTGGCAATCAACTGAGCTGTAAAGGGTTAGTATCCTTGGTTACTAGTCAAATCTGAATAAACCTGGCCACCAACTGGGCTGAAAGGGGTTAGAAATCTTTATCAAGTTGGAACAAACACTCCAACTTGTGGCCTTTGGTTCCTTCTTCCTTGAATTTAAAAAGAGAGAGAGAGAGAGTCTGTAAAAGTTTATATATATTCGAGGGATGAATTTGGGGTTTTGGGTTTATTGCTCACCTAATGCCATTCAGGGATGAGTGAGGCTGGCCACTTTCACCCTAAAATATCACGATCTAGAAGCCTAGCCCTGGGCCCCTACTGTCCTGATGGGGCAAAGATGGATTGGATGATGAATGGATGGATTGGATGATGGATAGATGGATGGACTGGATGATGGATGGATAAACTGGATGACGGATGGATAGAATGACAGATGGATGGATTGATGGGTGGATGGATTGGATGATGGATGGATGGAGTAGATGATGGATAGATAGATGCGAAAGATTGCCAGCTGAAGCCTAAGGGTGTTTTTAGCAACAGCTGGGATACAAGGCTTTGTATGAGGCTTCCTAAGTAAAATATTTATAGAATGGTGTATTGCTCTGTAACATAACCTGTATACCAATTAATACATATATTCATTCCCTCCTAAGCTTGTGATGAGGTGGCTATAGCTGTTTCTTCTTAACTTGGCCCAGATTTTCACCCTTTTTCAGCTTTTTTTACACAGCTCAGTGGAAAAAAAAAAAAAACTTCCATAGCATTGAAGATTGAGAGCTGGCAGTTTTAGGCCAAGCTAGAGTAAGTAATCCACCACTCAGTATTCAAGATGGAGGGAAGACATTTCCTGGACAACTCAGAGTGAAAAGAGTACAGAAAATATTTAGATCTCCCAAAATAACACTAAGAAAATCATGGTTAGATATCAGCATCCTAGACAAACACACCCTCACCTTGTCAGACCTGTCCAGTGGTGAGATATCCCTGCATGAGGTGGTGGAAAGCCTTGGGTCCAGCCTCACACACACCTCTGCGGGTGAGCGAGGGGCCGGGACGCGCCTACTGGCTGACCTCCTTCACGCCCTGCCCCGCGACAACATATCCTCAGCCCAGCTGACCTTCCTCGTGTCGTTCTTTGTGGATCGGCTGAAGGACCAACACTCTGTGGTGCCCAGTGTCTTTTATGCTTACCTTGCACTGGTATGTCATGTGATACACAAGGTGTATTTTTGGACTGGAAAATTACAACAGCTACTTCCTTAATTGCATTGTTATTACCAAAGCTCAATATGTATTCATAATGGACAAAACATCAGTATTATAATCCTTCTTAACACCACTTAACTTTATAAAAATAGCTAGATACAGTACAGTAACCATTCAACATTCTTAGGTGCATGTATCATCTTTCATTCTTGTGAGCTGAATTAACTAGAGCATTGCTGGATTAATTACCATGCATATCATACAAGTCACATGTCCTGTGATGAGTAAATGGCAAACAGTTAGTTGGCTCTGCATGTTTTGTGCTTTTGTAATCTCCTTCTGGATCCTGCTCACCATTTCTTTAGGGAGATACAGCTAGACAATGAGGAGGCCTGGTTCAAGGTTACCACCTCTAGGATTAAGGCATATGGCTATAGCTGCAGTAGACAGATAGATGGATGATGATAAAGAATGAGTTCATGGAAGGAAATTTAATTCAGATCCTATAAGTTTTCGAGATTTAAAACTTTGAATTGGAGAGGTTCAACTGACCTTAAAGTTCTCCTTATGTGCTCTTCTCCAAACTCTCACATTGTATCCATTCAGGTTGAGCAGGAGAGGATAGAGGGTGATGATGTGCGTCGGCTGATCCAGGGTTTGTTCCGGGAGGTGCATTGTCAGGCCCACATCATGTCCGACCGACGCAACATATACACCTTCCTCAAATACTGCCTCATTCACAAGCTGGAAGGTGGGATGGGAGAGCAGGGAAGGGTGTTTATAATTTATTGTTATTACTCTTCTTGAACCCAGTAGACTGCAGGTTTAAATTCCACACTTCTTTCAGTCCATCATCATCATTACCAGGGATAGAAAGGGAACTGGGAAGCATTTGCATATCCTCTGCCATCCTTCACTATGTTATTCACAAGCTGGAAGGTGAGGCAGGATAACTAGGAAAAGAGTGTATAATTTGGTATGTAGGTGAGGTATAGACCATCCACTCACCTGATTTAATGCAGCCTTCTGGTGACTTTTAAGTGACACACCAAATGGTCAATTGTGGCCCAAGAAACCACTTGCTGTGTAGGTAATTATGTGGCTAATGATATACTATACATAGTAAGTTAATGATGTCTTCTTATTGTGGATGAGGATCAGTGTAGGCTCAAACCTCTACACCTTCTCTGGATCTCACTCCTCACTTATTAATTTCCTCCATTTCTCAATCATTCAGTCATACTCTACTTCATTCATTCTCTTTCTTACTCTACTTACATTCAATCTCTCTCTTACTCACATTCATTCTTTCTTACTCTACTTACATTCATTCTCTCCCTTACTCCATTCACTCTCCCGTACACTACTTACATTCACTCTCTCTCTTACCGTACTTACCAGATGTGAAGCCACTGGGATCCGACTTCATCCTGGGGTTGGTATCAGCAGTGGATGGGGAGCGCGACCCACGGAACCTTGTGTTGGTGTTCTCTCTCATACCCATCGTGATTGCATCACTGCCTACTGGACCATTTACCGAGGACCTGTTTGAAGTGATCGCCGCGTACTTCCCCATCGACTTCATTCCGGTGAGTTTAGCTGGCTTGTTATTGGGAGTTTGTTGTGGACAGTTTAGCTGATTTATTATTACTTGTATCTATCTGTCTATAGCCCGACGCCCTCCCACAAAGGGTGGCCGCAAACAAAACACTTCCAAGTTGCTCTGTCACCCACCATTTGACTGCCCTCCTCCCACCTCACTCCCCCCTCCCTCATATATATAATGCAGTAACTAAACAACTCTTCAGCTGTGTGTAATTTCTAGCGAACTCATTGATCAAGTTGATTCAGTGTGGAAACCATTTACAAAGTTGGGTGGTAACCATATAACCAACCCATATGTGCTCCCTACAGGTTAACAAGTGGGTTGGCGGAGGGTTAGTACCCCTCCTCGTAAAACAACAGATTCAAAGAAACAGCCACCCTTTACAGGATTATGGTGTCTGGCTGTTTGACATGTATATCCTCTGGTTTAAGTATGTCTGTTATATTTTGTTGTAAGTAGTGTCAGATAATTATTTTGCAGAAGAGATATAATTGGCCTCAGGGGGTTAAAAGGGGAGTTAATTTATCAGCAACATAACCCCTTTTTTTTTTATATATATATTTATACTAAAGCTAATAAGAAGTACATTTGTATAATTGCACATGATCAGTACCGTAGTTATTTTTACCTGACTTTGTCAGGTTGNTATCATCACTTATTGGACTCTTCATGTAATTCTTTCTTTCTTCTTTTTGTAACTTCATCCTCCCTTCAATGTCTCCCATCTCTCATGCAATTCTTTCTCCTTCTTTCTCTGACTTCTTCCTCCTTACAGTGCCTCCCATCTCTCATGCAATTCTTTCTCCCTTCTGTAACTCCACCCTCCCTACAATGCCTGTCATCTCCCCTCTCCCCCCAGCCTGCTAATGACCCTTACGGCATATCACAAGAGGACCTGGTGTTGGGGCTGAGGCGGGCACTGTCCTCCACCCCAGTTTTTGCCCAGTACTGCCTCCTGCTGCTACAGGAGAAGATCGACTCAGATCTCACTTCTGCCAAGTTGGATTCACTTTATACCCTGGTGAGAAAGGAGTGGAATTAATAGGGGATTTAAAAGATTTTAGTACACAGGGTTAGTGAACTGATAATATGAGTTTGTAGATGGAGAGATAGACACTTGAATATGTAGATAATAGTTATGTAAAATGTATATATAGTACAGCATCCACAGGTAAGTCGTGTTTCACCTGTTGATGGCAGCTTACAACACTACTGGGGTGCCACAAACAGTTAGAGGTCATGGTGTGATTTTTTTTTTTTTCCTCCATGGCCAGCCGCTGTCCAAGGCTATTAGTCCAGCCTAACCCAGCGAATAGACTGTAGCTATGTAGGAAAAATGTGTATGTGTAGTAGCTGAGTCCCCCACCTTTGGTATAATAAAAAAGAATACACTGCAATAGACAAAAGATGTGCACCATTTTTTCTGTCCTGTGTCAGGTGTCATGTTGTGAAGTGTACAGCAGTGAGGACATTAGGCCGTATGTGACACCCTTGTGGCTCAGCATCCGGCGCGAGGTGTCTGACGGGAGCAATGAAGACGTGGAACAAGCAGCCCTCTCTGCCCTCACAGCCGTAGCCACTGCCCTAGGACGAGGACCCATCTCACCAGCGGCCCTGCAGGCTTCACACACCTTAGTACAGTCTGCCCTCGCTGGTATGTTCACTTAATAGCAATATCATCACCTTCAAGATCCAAGAAACACAACACGAGTTAGCTCCCAACACTACACACACTGCCTCGTTAATATCCCTCCACCTACACCCAACACAACACCTCACAAACATGTATACTTGCCAAAATCTCCTTGCTCTTGCAGTCCACGTTCCTTCCTTTCAAAGGGATAGAGAGGGAATTGAGGAACAGTGCCCAGTTGGTTCAGTAGCATCATAATACGCATCCCTCTTCAGCAAGTTTCAGGATGATGATGATAATAATGACAATGAAAATGATAATGATAACAATGATAATGAAGGTGATGATGATGATGATTTTACAGTACCCAAATAATGTGTAGGATACTTACAGAATGTGTGGTTCACCTAAGGACACCCGAGCAGCGTCTGATGTTCCCCAGTGCGCGTCTTCTGCTGGCCCTGGTATCGGCTGGTCAGGGTCCCGCCACCACCATCACAAACACTGTACGTACCTGTAAAGACAGATGGTTTTACTCCACAATGCTTCCTGTTGTTTTACTCCTTCTTTGCTTTACTTTGACCCTCGCTGTGCCTTATTAGGATGTATGAACAGTGGTACATATATAACTCTAACATCCTTTGGCCACATGGAGAGGATGGAGAATGAGACTGACTAGGAGAGTGTATGTAGTGAGGTGGAGGGGGACAGGGGGCTGTGAAGACCAAGGATGAGGTGGAGGGATGACATGGAGAGGATATATGAGAGATAGGATGTGTGTGGGTTGGAGGGAGGACAGACAAATGGCAAGGGACAGGGCAACATGGAGGTGATTTGCTTGTGGCCACCATTTAAGGGATTAACTCATCTGGCTGTAGATAGACAGATGGACAGATAGATAGTTAGACTTTCTGCATTGGCTTTCTCACGTGTATCCATTTACAGGTGTTACCCCTTCTGGCGGAACAACTGGCAATGAAAACGGAGGAGGCAGCACAGCGGAACACAGTCATCATCTTAGGCAAATTCCTAGGGGCCGCTGCTGTATTCCCGGACTTGCTGGCAGGTGTGGTTAATTTGTATCATCATCATCACCACTCATTCACTCTTTATCACCATCACCTCCTCTGTTCTCATCACCATCATACATTCACTCTTCATCATCATCACCATTACCTCCACCACTGTCTTCATCATCAATTTGCTCATCATCATCATCATCATCAACCTCAAGACAGCTTTTAACTCATCTGAAAGAAAATTAATTGTTGTCATCATCTTCATCTTAACCCAAATTTCTGCCCAAAAGATGGTGTGAGGTAGAACAGAGAGAGAGAGAAGAGGGGGTTGTTTGGTTGGTGGTGATTATTACACACAGTATTATCCTTCTCTCACCGTCTCAGGCGGCCTTGGTCAACACGAGGAGGTGTGGTGGACGGCCCTCAACCTGGCCCTGACCCGGCCCTCCCCTCAGGTGCGAGAGGCAGCGGTGGCGGCCCTCACAGCAGCCCTTAAAGCCCTTAGCCCATCACGCCTTCCCTCAGCTGCTACTGCCCTCACCACAGCACTCATGGACACACATGGGAGTCAGGATATCAGGTGGATGTCAATTCATGCATTCTATAGTTTCTGTCCAACTCTCTACTGCATCAGTTAACTGTTACTCCCAGCCATTCATGCATGCAACAGGTCAACTCTGGAACTGTCTCCCTCTGTCTGTATTTCCTACTGCCTGTGACCTCCAGTCTTTCAAACACAGTGTGTCCAGGCATCTCGAAATGAACGGATCTTGAACTTGGCTCTCTTTTGTATTGTTTTTTTTTTCTTGGAAGGAGTGGTTTGTGGGCTCCTGGCCTTTGGTTCCTTCTTCATTGCATTAAAAAAAAAAAAAAAAAGCATGAGCTGGTAGACAAAATGAATGTATGAGCTGATAGATAAAATGAACAGGTAGAATATGAATACTTTGGACAGCACCAGGGAGAGGTAATTCTGGTAAACTGGATGCTACACTGGCCTTGTATTGCTGGACAGTGGATAAAACTCCCATCACAGGCTCAAAGGCTTTAGTTATGGAAATGAAGCTGCTTAGTGCCTCATGATAGCTCTCCTCTATCAGTCTGTCTATTGCCAGATGCCTCAATCCTGTAAGGGGTGGCCGCAAACAGATTGCCTCCATGTCACCCTGTCCAATGCCACTTCATTGCTTTGCTCCCACCTCATACACCCCTCTTTCATATACCTCTCCACTCCATCCCTCCATCTCATCCTCAGCCTCCCCCTCCCTCTCCCTCATCTTCACATATTTTACCATTCACTGAACAGATTATTACTGTATAAGCAACTTGGAAAAAAAAACTCTCATTCTGAAATTTAATGATGGGTGCCATGTGGAGTTTATGTCCTCCGATTTGCTGTTTCTCACCTCTCCACACCTGCAGGAGTGGAGTAGTGGAGTGTCTAGCTGCCCTGGGTCGACTACATCCCTCGGCCACCCTCGACCACGTCCTGCCTCAACTACTAGCCCAGCTGAAGACAGGTGGGGCAATGTTGAGCCTTTGAGAGTTTATGCTTTGGTATAGATGCTTTGGAAGTGTGCAGTGTGAAGTTACTGATTTTTGAAAGTCAGCTGGATGACTGTAGGTGTATTTGAACCACTCCTGTAAAAAATAAATAAATAAATCCATCCATCCGTCCATCATCCAGTCCTGTGTCACCCCATGAGGAGTGTAGGAACCTGGGGCTAGGCAAGTTGGTCCTGACATTTAAGATGAGAGTGAATAAAAAAGAAAATAAATAAAACAATAATAATAATACACCAATAAATCCTCATGGTTAAGTCTGTAAGGTGGAGCCAAATATTCTGGTGCTTTGAGGATATGTGAATGATTTTGTGGGTCATTTTACTAGCCTTGTTGAACCCACCTGTGTACTGTGTTATTCTTTGTCTCTTAATCGTCCTTCACCATATTTTTGGGTGGTAAAAGTGTGGTGGTGGTGGTGGTGGTGATGATGATACAATTACAACCTACAGAAAGCCACAGTGAAGTTCAGTTATCAAGGGAATCCCAAGTACTGGACACTCTAGCAGCGCTCACCCTGGGCCCTGCACTCCTCGCCCGTGTTCTGCCTCTCCTGTGGGGCCAGACCGAGGCAGCGCTGGCCAGGGAGGAAGGAGGAGGAGAAAAGGAGGGAAAGGAAAAGGCAGAGAGAGCAGCTCGTTACCTTACGTGTATCAAAAAGGTGAGACGTCTTGTTTGTTGGGTGTCTGTTTCACTTCATCGGATTGGGGATTGAGGGGGACAGCTTCTTCTAGCGCTGGAAGGGGACAGCTCCTTGTTTCGTATCTTCGTAAAGGCTCCAACATGCTGCGGCACCAATATAACCACATGGCTCCGCTGCCCAGTTACGCAGATGTTCCTCAACTCCCTTCCTGTTCCCCAAAAGGAGGATGGTGAACTTGGAGCTCTGGACAGCTTCAGCCAACAGTCTACCTGGTTTAGATGCAGATGAGTTTGGAGTCTGAGCAACAACAGTAAGCAACAACAAACAATAACAATAATAATAATACTGACAACAATGATAATAACAATAACAGTGATAACAACAAAAACTTCTCCAGAATCATGTTTTTTTATTTTTACTCCTAATACTCCATGATGGCTTTATCCAGGTTAATGACACATCACTTAAAGTAACGGCTGCTGACTTGAAACTGAATAAAATCACCTGGTAGAGAAAATAATATGATGATAATGGCTTCTGAGGCTGAGTGTGGTTAAAGGAGGAGAGCTAGAATAAGAAGTGGATTGAGGAAGATTGGGGAATTGTTCTATCAATCTTTCTATTGCCAGATGCCTTAATCCTGTAAGGGGTTGCCACAAACAAATCGCCTCCATGTCGCCCTGTGTCCGCTGCTTCTCTTAATTATGATGTGGCTTTCTTGTGCTCAGGATATTCTTTACAAAATGTGGGTCATAAATATTGTGTGCTGTATGGATGCAGAGTGGCCAGTGATAGACGAGGAGACAAGTAGATTAAAATGCAGAGAAATGAAAATCTTGAGAATCTTGGGATGGATAATTAGAATGTAACTAAGGAATTGCAGTGAGAATAGTGTACCATGAGAGAGATCTGGCATAAGAGAGGAGGAGTGATGCAGACCAATACATTGAGATGATCTGGACATGTCGAGAGGAAAGGAGAGGGGGACTGGTTGAGGAATGTCACAGGTATGAATGTGAATGGAAGAACGCCCAATTGCAGACTGAGAAGATGGATGGTACAGCACTGTGTGAAGATCTCTAGGGTAGGGGGTTTGAGGAAGGACATGACCCATGATTGCGACTCGTGGAGAACTGTCATCAAGTGAAAAGACCTACACATTCTAGCACAGTCAGTTGTTTTTAAAAGTAACCGAAGTGTACGTAAACAGTAACATAAACCATCCCATCCCTTTCAGATCCTTGGGAACACCCTAAATGAGCCGGAGTGTCAGTCGTTTGTTCTGGGTGAGTGGCGTGGTGTGGGGCGGGCTGTGTCAGTAGCTGTGAGTGTCATACTAAACAGCCAACACACTGCCATGCTGCCCACACTCCTGACACAGCTCTCAGCCATCATACGTTTAATGGTTGCAACTCTCAGGTAAGGAAGGGACAAGAGATGATGTATGAGTGTCCAGGCATCTCGAAATGAACGGATCTTGAATTTGGCTCTCTTTTGTATTGTTTTTGTTTTGTTTTTTTCTTGGAAGGAATGGTTTGTGGGCTCTTGGCCTTTGGTTCCTTCTTTTTTGCATAAAAAAAAAAAAGACGAAATGAGCATACTATATATGACATCATGCAATATGCTTATAAGTACCATAACTACTGAACTACCAGTCATTCCTTTCCTTCCACCAGTGAGCCACAGTCACTAGTGGAAGGTGTGGTGAGGCTGGTGACTGGGGACAAGGTTGAGCCAGAGTGTGAGCTGACCAACGCCCTCACCACCCACCCAGAAATACAAAACCTCCTGGCCAGTGGTTTGGTAGGAGCTGAGGAAATGCTGAGACCACGTTATATGGTGAGTGGATTTTGTTGGGGTTCTTTTATCATCATCATCATCATCATCACAGTTATCAGTATCATCATTATTATCCCAAGCTATACTCTACACTCAAACAAAGCTCCTTGATTATATTTGCGAGATAGAGTCAAAGGGAAGCCGCTCCTGTACCATGTGAGTTACAAGGTTGCTTACTTTACAAATACTAGACAGTGAGGACATGACTTCCCTGTACCAGAACAAATGGGGGAGACAGTATTCTAACCTCCACGTCTGCTTAGTGAGAATACATGGATACTGTAACATTCTTTCTGTCCATATCCCCAAAGATACATAAACCATGTTTTTGTATATAAAACCAAACCAAATACTGTATCAATAAACGTCGTAATGTAAGATATAAAAAAAAATGATCTGAAAAAGAAATAATGGGTCTGAGTTAGAATCCTAGAGGTGGTGAGAAGATTTTGTCATGTACTGTATAATTTTGGTAATGATGTCAGGGATATATATCTCTCTCTCTCTCTCTCTCTCTCTCAATTATAGTTAACCTAGCCTCAACCCCTTCTAATCCCCCTGTGGCTATTATAAAACAAACTATAACCAATACCAAATCAAATTCATTAAGCCCCATACCCTTTGTCCACTACATTATATTCCAGGTTTATGTACTGGAGGGAGTGCTGTTGGGCGCAAGACGTCTCCCTGAATCAAGTGTAGGGGTACTGGGGCAGCTGAGGGCAGTGGGTGGAGGGAAGGGGGCGGGGGAGGGGGAGGAGGAAGCAGAGGTGAGGAAAGTAGCAGCCTTATTACACGCAGCAGTCATCAACAAATATCCACAAGGTTGGTAAATATCGCTTAATTTGTAGTTATTAATTCCTTATTGGATTATTTTTTCCTTTTCTTTGATTATAAATTTGTTTCGTTTATTTTGTAATTCCTATAATCTGGCAACAACAAAAAAAATAATAATGTTAGCAAATGGATGGAGTTAAATGAACAGATCTTGAATTTGCCTCCCTGTTATCTTCTTATTGTGTTTTCTTGGAGGGAACAATCTTATGGGCTTTTGGTCTTTGGTTCCTTCTTCCTCGCATAAAAATAAAAGGAAATAATTAAGCAAATACTGTATATAAATAAAAATATGAGGTGGCTTATAACTAGGACATACTCTCTCCCTACAGGCCCAAGTCTGTCCCAAGTCCTAAATGAGACCCGAGCTGACCTAAAGGCAAGACTTGACCCGGGTTTGTGTGTAGGAGAACGCAGGTCGGCTCTCCTTGTGGCCGCGTGGACGTGTAAAGCACTGGTAGCAAGAGGAGCAGCTGAACAAGAGGAGTGGTCAAGCTGGGTGAGTGGAAGAAAGAGGAAGAGGTGGAGAGGAAGAGAGAGAAATGATGTGGAGAGGAGGGAATACAGAAAGAACGAGTGGTCGAATTGGGTGAGTGGAAGAAAGAAGAAGAGATGGAGAGGAAGTGAGAGAAAGAAATGAAGTGAAGAGAAGAGAACAGACAGAGAGATCTAGGTGGAAAAAAAGAGGAGGGAGAATGAGTGTAGAGCGGAGAATGAAATGAAAGGAAGCAGAAAAACAAGAAATGATGAGGAAAGAGTAACTAGAAAAGGATGGAGAGGGAGAGAAGAGGTTATGAATAAAGGATAGAGAAGGTGTGTGTGTGTGTGTGTGTGTGTGTGTGTGTGTGTGTGTGTGTGTGTGTGTGTGTGTGTGTGTGT
>JAGKTI010012871.1:6068-19079 GCA_018397915.1 Birgus latro
ATCTATCTAAATACGTCTATATGGAGAGAGAGAGAGAGAGAGAGAGAGAGAGAGAGAGAATTTATGCTCTCCTTACCCTAAACTACCTATCCTGGCCGCGCCGTGATGGCTGTCTGCTTAAGTCCACCGCAACGCAACAATCAGCACGTTTTCACACCACTGGTATGAATCATGCAGCGCGGCTCCTTTTATCTTCAATTACCAGTCCTCTATTTGCGGATTAAGGGAGGGTGTATGTGAATCTCTGATGTGCCTTGGTGCTCTTTAACGATGCAGAAGCAACAAAGCATTTGTCTATCATGTAAATGTCTATGTGTATGTTGTGCGTATCACCGTATTTATGAATTTGTATGTGTACCCATGTGATCTGACTATATAATATTCACCTGCCTGTACGTGTATATCAGGGTGTGTAGTGTTTATCTCCTGTGTGCGGATGAAACTGTGAGGCTGTGTACGGTATATACGGTACATGAGGATGGCACACCGTAGTCAGAGAGGAGGCAGCATCACACACTGACTGACACAATAGCCAGAGCCACTTCACCCAGCAGAGGGGGGTTGGAAGGGGAGGGCCCAGATGGGACACTCGTAGCTATCGCAGGAGGGAGAGGGAGGGAATGGTAAGAGGGGGATGTGGGGAGGGAGGGGGAGGGAATGGTGAGAGGGAGAGGTGGGGAGGGAGAAAAAGTTGAGAGGACGGGAATGACGATGGGCTGGGAGGAATAGTGAGTGGAGAAGAGGAGGGAGCGAATACAGAAGTCAGGAAAATGAGAGACACGAGGAGATGGTGAAAGGAGGAGATGATGAGAGAAGAGGAAGTGGGCAGGGAGGGAATGATGACAAGGGTATGTGGGGAAGGGGAGGGGGAAGTGAGGAAGGGGGGCAAGGCGGGGAGGTAGGGAGTAGTGGGGAGACAGTGGGAAGAGAAGGAACAGTTAAAAAGGGACTGAAAAGGGAGAGATGGTAGAGGAGGGGACAAAAAGGAAGAAGGCAGATAATGAAGACGATGAATGAACGGAGAGGAAAGGTAAAGGAGAAAAGAGGCGAGGAAAAAGTTAAGTACAACCGGAAATTAAAAAAAAAAATAAACAAGTAAAGAGACAGGGGATGTTAATATAAAATAGAAGGACGAGACAGCAAGCGATGAGAAGGGGGTAAAGGTGAAGGAAAAGCGCTGAGGGATGTGGAGAGGAGAGGAGCGAGAAATGAAAATTGGAATAAAGTAAAAGAGTGGAGAGAAAGCAAGGAAAAAGAACAGACGCGGCAGAACATGAGTACAGAACAAGTGAAGTGGAAAACTGTGGGAATGAAGCAAGCTAGTATTGTGAGAGGGGCGAAAGAAGAGGTGGAAAAAACAGGGAACGAAGAGGGAAGAAACTACAGGGAAAGATGAGGAATGGGAATACGTGGAAAGAAACGAGAAGGAAAATATGGAGAAAGAACAGTGAAGGGATGAAAGTGAGGGGCGTGCAGGATGAGTATGCTAAGTGAAAATTAATGCAGCTTGATAAATCTTGTGATAACTGCGGGTAAAATATGCATCTATAATAAAGGCAGGGAGGCAGGTATGATAATGCCAGGTGACGTTGACGGAATCTTAATTGTCTTTACATTTCCTTCCTAAAAAGGGTCGTATTCAAAGTGGCTCTGGAGATGTCGTAGCGCCTTTTCCATAGCGATTTATTCTCTGGGTTGCCTTTCAGCATCTTGTTGTAGGTAACTGATGTAAACTATGCCGGTATTAACACGATATCAATAACATACAAAAGAGTGTAAAAAAAAATAATAAATCGCTTACGAAGAGGTGCTACGATACCTCCTCCTATGCCCTAAGACGAGACCCATGCTGTATACCTCTTCCACTAGTAGTCACACCCAGGGGAAGGAGATTTTTCAGCGTTGGCGCATGATAACACTAATTTTCTCATGACGATTTCATTGAGACGGCAGCTGGGATGAGGGGCTTGCATTCAGTCGGCAGAAAAACAGGCTAGAAGCATCATCAGGGGAAATGTGAGCAGCAAAAAGTGTGGTTCTTGAGTGCACGCGAGACGGAGGGATGTTTGTGTGGAGGTGGTGGTCGTGGTACATGATAGTGGTGTGCGATGGTGATACTGATGGTGTTGTGTGACGGTTAAATTGAGTGTGTTGTAGTGGCGGTGGTATGAATGGTGGTAGTAGTAGTGATAGTAGTATGAATGGTGGTAGTAGTAGTGATGGTGGTATGAATGGTGGTCGTAGTAGTGATGGTGGTATGAATGGTAGAGTAGGTGATGGTGTGTGAGTTGTAGTAAGAGAGGGTCTGTATCACCGTCGTAGTGGCGAAATTGGTGTGTGTGTGTGTGTGTGTGTGTGTGTGTGTGTGTGTGTGTGTGTGTGTGTGTGTGTGTGTTATAAACTGTTATGGTGGTGGAGATGGCCAGGATGGGTGGAGAGGTAACTGTGGCAGGGCAAAACTGGTGGTGGCATCAGCGATAAGGGCATACGAATGGGACGCTGGCACTACGATAACAATGATATAGGGACTGGCGGGGGTTGTGTGAGGCAATGAAAATATGAATGGATGATTACACTCGAGATGCAGGCAGTGATACGGGTGGCAGGCGGGGGAGGCCAGGATGCAAGGAACGGTTGTATACAAGGAACACAAAAGTAACAGAACAGCAGTACATAAGGTGCAAGGTAAGAGTAACAAGGACTAACAAGGGCTATGTAAGGCGCAAAAAGGAGCAAGGCAAAGTGACCAAAGAAATGTAATCAGGGCCAAGCAGAACAACATAGGACAAAATAAGAAACTATGGTGTAAGGAAGCGCATGATGGAGCAAGGCAAAACCTGGCAAAAATCAAAAGAACAAGAATACGTGGCAAGAAACTGAAGTAGCTAAACAAATGAATAGTGGCAAGAAGAGGAGAGGAAATAAATAAAGAATACAAGACAAGGCAGGACTGGTAAAGAATAAAAGAACATGCATACGATGAGGACATTATAGGAGGAGGAAGCCGATAAAGAGTGCAGCGTATGGCGCGATAGGTCAATAAAAAAAAAAAGCCAAAAATAAGGGATGGGAAACCGAAGAGAAAGGAGAGGCCGTGATTTCCAAGTTTCCTAGCACTTCTTCCTTAGCGATTTACTCTGCATATTACAACTTACTTTTGTACTCTGTTTATGGAAAGATTATTAACATACCGCATGCAGAAAAAACTAGTAAGGAGTGGTAGAAAGCCGACGAGAATACGGGCGAAGGAGTATAGGTATGTTGATGTACTGTGAGTGGGGGCAGTATCTAGGCCAGCATCAGGGGCAGGGGAAGGCCTCACCATTACCCACACCACTATCAACCTCACCATCACGCCAGCTCTCTCTCTCTCTCTCTCTCTCTCTCTCTCACTCTCACTCTCTCTCTCCTCTCTCTCTCACACACACACACACAGCCTAACTCTGTTATTCATGTTTCTGTTTATTAATTCAAATGCAATATATAAGATATCTTTTAATGTTAGCTACAACTGGCACTGAGTTAAGAAGAAAGACAAACTAGTATTACAAGCAGCGTAAATACTAAGCAAAGTTTCCATATCGTGTTGCACCCAAGTCACAACTACCAAAGACAACCTTAAATGTGGTTGTTCAGCTGCCGTTGGTGCAGATAATACGACAAACAGTGAGACACGTGTTGGGAGAGTAAATAAACCGGGCAGCAGCATCCGGGACACAGCTGCGTGTGGCGCCTGTAGCCTGCACACACACCGGGGGAGTGGTCAACACGAATTTCATGGCAAAGCGGTAATTCTCTCTCTCTCTCAACAGCACCGACCAATCATTGTTTCTTTTCTCTTTTTTCTCCTCTGTGATCTGTTCTTCCATTTTCACCCTTGGCCTACCTGTCCTTCAGTTTGCCACCTCCCGTTCTTTTTCTCTTCCTCTCCTTCTTTACGGTTCGTCGTCTCATCCACCTCGTTTGATGCTTCGTCTACTTTTCTCTTCACCCTTCATTTGTCACCTTTTCCAATTTTCTTCCTCCTTTCTTCCCTCTCATCCCCCCCCACCACATTCTCTCTCCGCAAGCGCAGTAGGAAGAGTGACCATCAACCAATCCCCATTCCTTGACCTCCCCTCAGGACAGGCTCATTATTTACCGACCACTTACTATCGCCACTTACATCTTATACTTTGTTTCTCCTTCTCTCTTCTTATGCAGTTACGAACTCTGTAACCAACCCTCACCATCCCCTTAATCTATGACGTACTTTTCTTACGTTCTGCAAGTTGTACCAATGTCCCCCCCCTCTCTGTCTCTCTCTCTCTCTCTCTCTCTCTCTCTCTTGCTACATCACTTACTTTATTCTTGAGCTCTGCCACCAACTCTTTCAATCTACTGAGTTATTCCCACTCTCATTTTCACCAGCTGCCCTATTCTAAAATAATCTATCATTGTCTATTTCTCCCACAATATTCTATCGCCCAGCAACAAGACTATCATCTGATCTCTTCCCCCCCCCATCTCTCACTCGTTACTCCCACACCCATTTTCTATCTGTTGCTGTCTTCCCAAACCCATACTTTGTCATATCTCTTTCCCACTTGATCATACAGTTATTCTTAAAAATAATAAAAATAAAAATAAAAAACTTTCCCACCTGCTCTTACCTATCAGCCTTCCCATTCCCTTCTCCCCCAGGACAGGCCTACCAACATTTACCATATCATCAGACTCGAGACTTGTTTTCCTATCTATTCCACCTGATCCTAGTTATTCTCTCTCATTTCTCTTTCCCACCTGGTCCAACCCACCAGCCTACACACTCCTTTCTTCCCCCGGATAGGCCTACCACACCACCAATCACGGCACTACTTGGCTCACTATGATGACACACTCCCGAGGCAACACACCGACCAGCACCACAGATAACATCGATAATCACACAGCCTTGCCCGTAATTATCTTAAACGCTAGTAGGCCCCTCGCCCTAACTACCTAACCACGTAATGATCACACCGAAAGGGGCATAGAGGAGGTATTTGTTTGTATAGCAGTGTGGGGTGGAACAAAGTTGTGCCGCACATTCGAACTGTTACATCATTATTAGCTTGCCATCATCATCATTAGCGTGTATCATCAAATCAAGAGAAATGACGACAACGACGGCAACAACAACTTATAAGATTTGTTAAGAAAGGGCCTTGGGAGTGAAGGCAGTCGAGTTCAGTGTTAATTACTTCGTACCTTGGCCTGAGTCTTGCTACCCGTGGAGCTGCAATAATCCTTTTGATAATGATTCCCCACACTCCACTGATGACCTGCACCGTTAATTCATAAAATACATTACCGGTACAACAATAATTTTCCTCAAGTATCTAAGATTCCTGGTATCTTTTTATTCTTCCCCCGAGAAAAACAACACAGAGGGAATTTTGGCATCTCCCCTTCATTGCCCTACTTGCAAACATAAATCTTAGCCACTACAAGGAACTAACCTTAGCTTTTTCACTACGAGAGGCCCTTCCCAAGCTACAAAAATTAACTGTTGGGTGGCAGGAGTAAAGATGGACGTCATGAATGGGTATATGAAATGTTTCTAACTTCTTCACTAGAAACTGTCTTTTCGAAGCTAAATAAAATCGAACGGCTGTATTTTTAACGAATTAAAATAAATAATCCTTGCTATCTTTGTCTTTTCAGCTCGAGAAAGATCTCTCGTTGTGTCAGGGTTACAGAATACTGCCGTAAGTGTGTATGAGCCTGGGTGCAGAGATGCCCCTTGGAATGGCCTAGCTCCCAGAGGGCCCCGGGTTGTGTGGCGTGCCGGAGTGGCGGGGTGCGGGGTGTGGCGTGGAGTATCATTAATAATAAGGGTGTAGGGGGGTGCGTGAGGCGGGGCGCGGGCGGCCACTCCACTGATTCTTATCTTTTATCTTCACCTCCTACCAATACACACCACAGTCCCCTTTACCCAGCCTCTTCTCTTCATCTCTCCCCTCTTTACTTCCTTAACTCATTCTCTCGCCTTTCTTCCTACATCTATCTAGCCCCACCCCACTTCTATTTTTCTTCCCTTCCTTTCCTCACTATTCTTTTTTCTCTCCCTATATCTCTTCCTCCCCACTATTTTTCCTCGCCCCCTCCCCTTCATCTCTTTTCCCCCCATTCTTTTTCCTACTCCTCCCTCATCCTCTCCTTTCCTTCCCATCCTTTTTCCTACCCGTCCCCTTCCCACCTTTCTCTCCCTGTATCTCTTCCTCACCTCTCTTCCTCCCCACTATTTTTCCTCCTCCTCTCCTCCCTTCATCTCTTTCTCTCCATTTTTTCCCTACTCTTCCTCCACCCTCTCCTTTCCTCCCCATCCTTTTTCCTATTCGTCCCCTTCCCACTTTCCTTCCCTCCTTCCCCTCCCTCTCTCTCTCCTTCCTTCCCATTCTTTTCCTCCTCTTCCCCTCTCCATCCGCCACCGTATATGGATGACCGCCATTATCCCCCTCCCTAGGCCATGTCTCACCCAACCCCCTCCTTATCTATAGCCCTCCAGCCAAAACAAGACAAACAAACAATATACATAATACTCCAACAATTATTCTGAGAGACGTATGTGAATAATCTAAATCTTTCTCTGTCTCTCGTCACTAGTATCACGATGCAGGAAATGGATTAAACACACACAACCTCAACATCTATGTCTTTGGATCTTCTTTTCTTCGCTATTTACGTCCTGCGCCTTATAAACTTGCCTTTAATTTTTCTCCTCCCTTTCAACCACCTTTAAAAACCTTTTGCATCTTTACTCATCAATATTTTCCCTTTTTTTTTTTTCTTTCAATCCTTCACTTCGATGGTTTTCTCTATATCCTTATTCATCATTGTTTTCTGCTTTCTCTTCCTTCTTGCATCACACAAAAGTTGTCCTCCATACATTTATTCGTCGTTCTTTTGTTTGATTTCTTCTTACGTCATACACAGGTTAATTTTCTATACCCTTTTCATTAACATTTTCTCCATTTACTCCTATTTTCTTCACACACACACAGAGGCTCCCAAATCTTACTTTCTCTCCCTCGTTCATCAGGGCGAGACGGAGGGCAAGGTAAAAACCACTGCCTATGTTTGCATGACCCTGCCTGACCCGCCCTGACCACCCCACACACTCCACCCTCACCCTCAAAACAATGGGGGGGAGGGGGGATAGTTTTAATTATACCTCACTTCTGCCATCTCTCTCACACACCCGTACACTCTATTCTCTGGTGCATTCAAGCCTAAGCAAGTTTTTCTTATCCTTGACTCCTCTGACCTTAATTAACCTTTCGTGACCACATGACCTCACCACAACCCTACCGTTTGCTACGCCGTACTCCCACCTTTGTTATATATCAACCTACCGCATCTAAATTCAGTCTACCCCGTGTTCTACGCTGTCGAAACATTACAACACTTCCTACGCTGCTCCTACCTTTGTTATACAAGGTATATATACCTACCAAATCTAAACCAGTCTATTATTCATACTACGCTATCTAAACTTCTCAACATTTTCTAGACTTCTAACAAAACTCGGGATTTCAGCTTTGGTAATGAATCTTAAAACTGCTTACTATGCCAGCCAATATTTCCCAACTTTATGACGATATATACACTTGCAAATATTTCTACTCTATCAATCACCTTGGACTGCAGCTAAACCATGTCCATATCAGCTTGGCTTTAAACTGCCCTTTCTCCATTTGGAACGCTGAGGTGTTATAATAAGAGATTAACACAAACATGATGCTAGAAAGAAAGAAGCGCTATGGAAAGTATGTGCAGCCGTAGTACTGTCTACCTCTGCCACTGAGGTGCGGGAAATTAGATACAAAAAGGATGAAAATTTCCGCCAAGTTAAGGTGGATGAGCGGTGGTGAATCTAAATACTGCTTATATCAACCGACACTCCACAACTCTCTGACAAATGGGAATGGTGGTGAGCATTTAGTATGATGGCAGGGTTGAGAGACAGGGTGGTGGTCAGGCAAAGGGGTGGCATTTTTCATTAGGCCTTGAGGTGTCCAATCCACTAGCCCTCTGCTGGTCAAGGCGAAATGGGGTGTGCTTAAGTCACGGCCACTTGTTCCAGTTAATCTACTGACACTTCCACCACACGAGCAATTAATAATCGCACAATAATTAACTCAACTTATACTGTAATTATTTTTTCACTGCCCTTACCTGACTTGTTTTCTCTCAATAAAAACGTTTGATCGTAATCATTCTGGTGGTAGTTGGATTACAACTTAAAGCGAGTCCGCTACGTCTGGGAACGTGTGAAAGGAGAGTTACTGCAAATATATACTTTGGAAAATCAACATACTTATCAACAGTAGCAATAAAAGAGGTATCGCACTACTAACAGTGCTGCAGTCATCAATTCTGATACAACTACTGCAACCATCACCTCCACTAACACCTTCACCACCAAAACTACTGTCACTAGTGGTTATTACCATCTCAGTCACGAATATCAAAATCAATAACATAAATCACTACCCTCAAGAATCCCAACTACAACTACCAGCAATGCAACCTAATCCAGACCCCAGATATCACAACTACCACTACACAAGAGGCTGTCATCCATCCCCCCTGACCACTACCAGCATCCCAGCTTAACCCAACACCCCGGAGCCAGGATAAGGATCAGGATACATGATGGTGGTGGCAACAAAGACACAGGAGGGAAGGGGAGATGACACGCGATCCTACTACGTGTATCCCCCCCCCTTCTCTCTCTTCATCCCCACCCTTCAGCAATATAATAACTGATTATCTATTCACACTATACTCTTTATCATCATCATCACCTGTTTCCTACCGCCAAACATCAAACTCCAACAACTGGCACACATACACCAGTTATTCAAGATTTTATCGGCCAATTGTGGATACATTAGCGATGTAATGTTGATGTTATTAAACGCAGGAAGTAGAAAACAACGAAAAAACAGTCTACAACAATTCACAAGGCATTTCTTAATCTCATTCTGAAAGCTTGTGACATTTAATCAAGCATGCCACAACAACCATTAGCCAAGACTACTGCTACCTTCCCACCCACTTATCCACGGTAGTGCTATGAGGAGGCAGGAAGCGAGCATTACCGGCAATCTCTCCACCGGCGATGCCCCTGGGAGAGTGAAAGGTGTATGGCACCGAGATGCTGAGAGCAGCCACATTCCCACACTGCTCTAATCTCAGCCACCCATTAATGACCAACTTTATTAATGTACACCTATAACGCTATCTCACCATATGTAGATCTCTGAGATAAGTCATGGCTCCCATCAACCCGTGTCGGGGAAGCTGGCTCACACGGCTACCAGGCCAAGAATCACCCAGCCAATGAGAATCCACCTACCACACCCACCAGCCAATCAAAATCTAGACCGCCTTCTACAGGAGCCAATCTGCGGCGTGTAACTAGTTCTTGAGTTTTTGCGAGCGGGCCAATCAGCAGGCGGTCTCCGGGGTGACTTCCGTTCCCACACAGCGCAGGTGAGTCGTGGTGTGAGAGAGCGCCTTGCATCACTGGGCTAAGGAAGTGAGTACCTATGCCTTCCCACAAGCACCTCAATCCTGCCCGGCACCGACCTACACCCCATTTCACTCTAGGCCACCACCCAGATGTTTCTCCCACCCTATCACACACTCACGGCATATTAACATTCTTCTTCGCCTGCCACTTCGGTCGCAATCAAAAGGCTTGACCAGCCCTGCTCCAGATCTCTCTTCTTAGTCCCACTTCTTGCCACAGATCCTCCTCCTCATACCCCGATAGAAACCCGAAGTCTACTTCAAACAGCTTTCACATCCAGAGTAGTTACATCTTTTATAACGCACGCTTCTCGTATACTGTTTCTCAAGCCATATATTCTTATATTCTATTTGCGATGCACCACATCCTTATTTTACAACCAATCCTGCACTTCATCGGGTCATCTCAGCTTCTTCAGTCTGGTGATGTCCTTTATATTTGATTCTTCGTACCATCACACGATATACATCATTATTAAGGAAATAACTCGTAGAATGAAAAGGTTAGAAAGTTTTTATTAACCTTTATTAATATTACGTCTTTGTATTCTTACTCCCACTACACTATAATATTCTTACTGGGGGAAAATTCCTTCACTCTTTCTTCTTCCTTCTGTTTACGGGTGACTCTACACTGAGTAACAAACCAAATGGATTCCTGTACACCAGGAAACCATTTACTACGCTCGGTGGTGACCATGTAACCAAACTATGGCGCCTGGTGGTTTAGTGGGTAATTAAGGCGCTCCAACAGGACTGAGGCTGTGTCGGTTTATATCCAAGGGATGGCTGGGGTTTATTGCTCACGTAATGCCACTCAGGGATGAGTGAGGCTGGTCACTCTCATCTTAAATGTCAGGACCAACTTGCCTTGCACCGGGCTCCTACGCACCTCATGAGGCATAACAGGATTAAATGACGTATGTGTGATGTATGTGGAAAAAAAGCATTTCATGGCGATGGAGACAGTATATTCACTAACAATAAATTTTCTTCTGTAACCAGCATTTCACAGGCTCATCTGTCATTAAATAAAGGGGAAAATTCTCTTATTTAACCCTGCGTGTCAGGGAATCATCTCAATGGTTACGGTATCTCATCTTAATATCTTAAGCCAAATATTCTCTACCTACTCTGTATTTCATGTGGTCAAGTTAATATCTTTACAGGCGGATATTCTCTTATTTACCCCTGCCTTTCAACTGTTGAGTGTTGCAGCCTGAGTGTGAGAGTGGTAGGCCGCAACACAAACACAACCATGCACCCGTAACTGAGACAACACAAACACAATACTCTCGCCCACACAAAATACTCAGTTTTATTTCTCTGTATATAACCATCTCATTGCCTTCAGTTCTCTCCCTCTCTCTCTGTCTGTCTGTCTCTCTCTCTCTGCCTGCCTGCTCTCCCACACGCACGCCACACCTGTCTCGCCACACCACAGCTCGAGGGCTACTGTCGTGAGAGCTGCTGCCGTGGCTGCGGTACAGAGGGACTACCCTGCGGCACAACCTGACCTCACAGACCTGCCACACTCACATTCTATCCGGCTACACTCCATCACAGCTAAATCACCACTATCATCACCACCATGGCTATTTTCATCATTATCATCATCACAGCTATACTCCACCAAGGTTTAATCATCATCATCACAGCTATACTCCATCAAGGCTTCATCATCAACTATACTCCATCAAGGCTTAATCATTATCATCATCATCATCATCATTATTTCCCACCAACACCTGAGGCTCGAAGGTCAAGTAATGGGGAATGACGGACATAATTAAGTACACCCCATTATGGCTAAATCAACACATCATCATCATCATCATCATAACCCTCTTTTCCACTAATACAACGGATGGAAAGATTAAAACGCTGAGGGACGATGACACGTGTACTGATGCTAAGAATGAAGGAACCGAGACATAGAGAAAATGGCGAAGTGGACTGGCACCTACTACAAAATGAAAGTTACTCATATATGCACAATTTTATGAAGACAATGAAGTTTGATAGGAAATGGCGTAGTAGGACACGGATAAAGGTTAAGACTACACCAAAACGAAAGTGCCTGACTCATGAAGCAAAGCAATAACATGGTTGAGGATACAAAGGCATGAGAGGAAATGACGACGTGGATTGGCTGTGTACTAATACTCTTTACTACATTCATGGTATTTACGACAACACACACGCATGATTGGATTAGGGTTATGGATACTAAGAGCTGATAGGTCACTTCAGCTCTTCAGCCGGGTGGCGTCTTTTTATATTTTATTTCAATTATCATTAAACGATTCTATTCAGCTTAAGGGAGTCTCCTGTATAGTAGTGAAAGGGTTAATGAAAGCTGTTTCTAACATCCCTAGCTCTAAGTCTCACCGACGCTTAACAGAACTGCATGACGGTAACAATAACAATGTAAAATACGACATCGGAGTGAAGTTGTTGATGCCGTATTATGATTAGGACTAATAAGATTCGACAGAAATTCAAAAACAAGCGAAAGATGAACATGGTTGATATAATCCATCATACAGTACAATAATTTCTTTAAGAATTCAGACCGCTGACTGTGATAACGTCTCCCCTGAACGACACCAACCACACTGCACATACCGTATTAAACATTAACAGCTGAATACATCAGCAGTCGTCACATGCATAAGCCATTAACCCCTGTAGGACTATGATGTCATTTACATTAAATGGTGTCTTGCCCCACGTAATTCAGCTTACGATGGACCTTTCATATTGAAACTAACGAAGGCTGTGTCTCCACAGCAGAATAAATTACCGGTATGTTATTTTCCAGATGATTTAATTCGGTCTCGAAAAGACCTCATGCCGAAGAAGCTAATGAATGATGCCTCAATCCCCTTCACTACAAAGTCTCTCTCCTAAGCTGAGGAAAATCGACTTCATTTCTATAAATAATTTCGTTGAGTTCACCCACAAGTTAAGAGAGGCGGCTTTTATTCCTTTAACCATCACATGCTTCTCCTAAGCGTAATAAAAGTTTGATGGCAGGAAGAGCAAAATATCATTGACATCATCACTGTTAACACCTTCAACACTACGACTTATATTTGGCATTCTTCTCCCTACTCCCACACCATTCCCTTGAGCTTTGGAGCGAAAATTTGTAGTACCTGGGAAAAAAAAAACTCTTACCCGATCTGATTTCTCCTTAAGCTGATTTAAATCGTCCAGATGTATCAAGAATACAGGAAAAATAAGTTGCCGGACTGAAGGAGTTAAGAGGTCAATCAAAATGAAAGCAAATTAATTCCAACTCGACATTTTAATCGCGTCATAAATCGTGTGGGATAACCAGGCATCGTCCAGACGGTGACCTTTGTATACATAACCATTAGGCGGTCCAGGCTAGTTCTTGCATCCGCAGCCGCTGGACCTGTAGTGTGTGTGTGTGTGTGTGTG
>JAGKTI010012872.1:0-11216 GCA_018397915.1 Birgus latro
AAATCTTAAAAGAACAACTAAACCAGTCAACATTCCAATGGCTATCAAGTAAACTGGTTATGAGACTTTATTTCTTGCTTTAACGTTATTTAATAGTATTTTAACTTGCACATAAACTTACCAGAACAGTAATGTAAATACTGAACTTACAAATTCAGTCTGTGGAAAAACAGTACGGCGAATCACGTGATCAAAACAAACCGTGTGGGCTGCATTCGAGGGTTTGGCCTTTCAGTGGCCATTGTTACACTTTTAATGTCTTTTCAGGTACATGTTTATTGTGTTAGGCTGTATAGGCAACTAGTAAACACTCATTTACTTTTGGGTAGGGCCTGTTTGGTGTTATAGTACTTTGCGATAGGGTAGGTACCTGTCCCACTGGAACGCCCATCTGTTTTTCCCATTGATTCTTAACTTCACACTTCGACATTTCAAGTTTCGTGACGTTTTGGTGGAACATCAAAACAGCGAAAAACGAGGACTTACTGTATATATATACATATATATATACAGTATATATTATATATATATATATATATATATATACACGAAAAATGAGGACTTACTGTATATATACGGCTCTGGCCGTAGGGTCGGAGGATCGAATCCACCCAAGGGTCATTGGTAGACATCAGGAAGGGCATCCGGACTCAGTATCCGGACGTGTTCATTATCCGGATGCTGGACTTTGGCTCTATTAAACCATTATATTAAATCATTATCCAAATTTATTTGCTATCATCCGGACATAAAAGTCCTGAATAACTTTGGCTGGCCAGCCGAAACGTTCAAACATTTGGCATCGTGGCCGCTGGGCTCGAGCCATGAGCGTGAAGCAGTCCGTAACCCACAACCAGTGCACAATCTGTGCATAGGAACAGCTGATATGCTGGAGATCCGACTAAAAACCTGCTGGTAAAGGGCCTGCATAGAATACAGAGCTCAGTGGCCAGAGCTACATGATCAATGAACGTACGAGCAAAGAGATCTCTACAACTCTAAAGTGAAAGCTAAGCTCCTGTCTCTTACCACTGTTTACTCTCTGTCTAACATGCATCCGACCTGATCAATACCATCTGTTTGAGGCATATCTGAAAATGATATCAGATCACTTCTAGATAAGGTGAACAGTAGGACAGTCTTGAGAGGAATTCTGAAGGCTTCTTGCATGAATTACATGGAGTTTGGTGCCATCAACCTTCAGAACACATTTGCCAACCCAATAACACCTGGAACACCATGGTATTTTTAAGTGCTCTGCTGTAATGTAACCAAACTCTGTTTTCCAGAGAGAAAAGTGCTTGCACAGTGTCTGAAGGAAGGACAGTATGTAACTGAATATGTAGTTACTTATGTCAGAAGCCTATGTGGCAGATGGGGGAATGGGAACAAAATTCAACTTGGCTCTCAAGATGATAACCAAAAGCCATATTTCCCAAGTATTTTAAATATACAAAATTCTTTTCATACCATCTTTTGTACTGGGGTCCATTACCATAAAGACATGAATGTTGAGAATCCACCATACGAGATTCAAGAATAAATACATTCATATATAGCTACCGCACATAACTGGCAATATTACTAGCCTATATGACTGCTTAGTAACATACATACCTAAGCTGTTACTATACATCACTACTAACTTAGTATGGGAGGTAAAAATATTAAAAGATATTTAAATGTCTGTCATCCACTTCATGGCTCACACTGCATGATCAGTAATGTACACTAATACAGCCTAATGGCCAGTGGTAAAGCACACACCAACCAGGCTCTGTAAAGAAAAGTACAAAAGTCCTGGTAAAAAATTAAACAAAAAAGAGTATTCACTTCAAAATGAGGTAAAGCAAATCAATTAACCCTTAAAATCCCAAACAATTTTCACGTTAAGCACACACTCCCCAATTTTATCCAAAGCATCATTTTCAAACAGGACAAGTTTGCACACACCCATGATAAGCAGCACGTATATTACAGTACAGTATATCACACATAACAATCATTGCACAATTAGTACCTTCTTTACCAAATGCCAATACTAAATACTCCATGAACAATTATAGTATTACATAGGTGCTACTTAAGAAAATTACCTGAAAAATAAAAATGTATTTACAGAAACTGTAAAAGAATCCTACATTGCAGTTTCACACTCTTATTGCAGGTATTTTACTTTAAGTCTGAATCTCAAGTCTTATGCATTCACATAAAGAGTTTACTTCATAAAATTTAAGTTAATAACAATAACTTGATGATGAAAGACTACATTTACCAAATTCACTGAACCAGGTAATGCAACCCACATGTACATAAATGCAAGGACAGCATCCTATTACCTGATAATTCATCAAGGAAATGTTCTAAACAAAAGCATATCCTCTACATTTTTGTCTCATGAAAGAATTTAAAGAGCTGATGAAAATCCATGCAATCCATCCTTAATACAGTCAATGTTACAGATCTCTATAACCTAAACTACAATGAGCATCTGAACAAAAGTACACATATTTTATACAACCTGTCAATATTCAAGTCATATTAGTACGAAACTCTGACTTAACCCGCCCAGTCCCGACCGTTTTTTTAACCAGCCTACCCCCAGATCCCAACCTATTTTTGACTTTTAGTTTTTTGGCTCAAACCTCCGCTTTTGGTGAGAAACATCAAAAATTCGTGGAGAAATCGCTCTACTGAGCTTAAAAATGTTGATACAGGTGTCATTCAACCTTACGTTTTCCTTCTTTTTCAGGGTAACTGGCTAAAGAAAACGAACTATGGAAGGGTTAACTAATTCAAGCCACTTTAAATTACGTATTTATTTATTTATTTATTAGGTACGAATTTATGTGTAGTACAAGTCTATATTGGTTTTCGCACAATAATACAGGCGATAAAAGCATTGGTCACTCACCCAAAACCCCAGAACAGTATATGGCACCTTCCTTTACTACAGTACCACCTCATCACTTCTGTTTGTTTCTACCTCTAGCTTCTTTGTTTCTTTATCCTCCACCTCAGGAATCACTTTCACCGTGAATTTTGTCATTGGAGAAACCGTGGGGCAATATACCTTTACTGGCCAGGTTACTGCTAACAGGTGAATTGCCCAGTGTGTGTGGGGGGGGAGGAGGGTTAGGTGGGGCCAGGCAGTATCCCCGCTTGACAGCAGGTAGAGGAAGGACTCCCACATATGCCTACAAAAAATCACCCGCGAATGTTGAAAAATGTGCACACAATGGGCCTTGCAGTTGAGTGACATACGATGCACGTCGGCGGGTCTGTCTGCGGAAAAAAGTAGTGACGTGCATCGTACGTCGGTGGGACTCGGCGGGTTAAAAAGAATAAGAAAAAAAAAACTTTACATATGCATGACTGGAATGCAGAAAAAATAAAAAATGCAAAAGAGAATCAACATTTGCTCCAGCAGATTCTGAGCAGGGAAGAGCAAAAATGATGAATCACTTAGCTGTTTCACTGAAATTAAATGTGGTACTGTACCAGCAGGTATATACCAGTATCAAACTCCAAACAATATCTACTGTATATGTTTTAATTTCCTTAAACCTGAAATTAACTTTATACTGAACAGGAATGTCAATAATTTCATCTTTTAAACAATGTGAAGTATTTGTTGAAGCATGTACAAACATTATAAATTTTTATTCAATGACAAAAAATTTATGACAAAGATCAGACAAATTAACAACATTGGAAAAATATCAAAGAAATATACTGAAACAATGGAGGGAATGCTACTAAACATAACTAAAAAACAAGCAACACTACAGCCTTAAAGAAAAAACATCTTAAAGTTCCTTACCTCATCAAAGAAAACCTGAGTTTTCTTAAGAATATGTTTGAGCTCTGTGAGTTCCAGGTAATTTCTTTTCAAAGCCTCAGCATTGCTGTTTACTTCCTTCAGCTCATTCTCCAGCTTCTCAAATTTCACCTGAGAAAAACATTTAAAATTTGCAATTGCTTTGAACTTGTCTCAATCAATTAGTCCCTCACCCTTCAGCCATCTATTCCTGCTGTTTTCCTCATTTGAGCTTATTTGCTGTAGCTCAATATTCTTTCTATCATTCTGTTTCTTGTCTGTATATTTCCTTTTTTTTTTATGTACTCTGATGCTACACACCACAAACACTTTTGTGTAATGCTGAAACGACTGTAATGTATTCTCGAAACTTGTCATTATCTCCACTTTCAATCTTGATAGCACTTTCCTCTTTAAAATTTAAAGGTTCCAAGTCATGCAAACAAAATTCTATAAGAAACAAGACTATTTCAGCAATTCATGTCCTTAGACTTTAGAAAAAAAAAAAAAACATTATTGCAGGTATATACCACAAACTGTAAATGCTTAGTAAACAGCCAATTTTCATATTGGCTGGTATCTAAACTCACACAAACAACATACGCGGTACTCTACGCTTCTATTGCAGATACAAGTTCACATTAAAGATATAAATTATAATCTTAACTTGGCTACCAATATTTCAAATTGAATAGGGTGATACTTTATATTAATAGTAGCAATTTGAGTAGCTACCAAAAAAATATAATCATACATCATATCATATCATTACCTCTAAATCAATCATCTCTCTTGGCATTGGAGCTTCAGGGTTCTCTCCAGTGTCTAAGACAGGGATGCCATCTTTCCTTATCTCTCGCTCAAGATACCTCAGCTTCCGCTCCATTTCATCACACCGACGCACCTCATTGACAAATTTGCGTTGAAAAGCATTTACATCTGGGTTAAGCTGGAAAATATGAGTTTTCTGTTGTAACAATGAAAAAATGCACTAGAATGCTGATAATACACCACAATTACTACAGAGCACAGTATACATGTATAAATGAACAGGTTGGGCTTGCAATTAACTGGCAATTAGCAATAAACAACTTTATTATACAGTACTGTATAAACACACACTGCAGTGGAAATGTTCAATTAGAAATTGCACAATGGTATATACAGTAATTCTGTATACCAACCAAACAAACCAGATCTAAATAAATTAGGGCTATTGGTACAGTATTTATCTAAGTAAGAAATTACAGTACAGTTCACCACTACAGTTCAAGGGACATATGATGAATTGTTACTGTAATTTAAGGTTATATGATGAAATCTTCTATAGCATAGCTACTATAATAGTCTGGCACATAATACACAACCCCTGCTTTTACTCACATCTCTAAACTGCACTAAACCAAGTTCTCCAAGTTCCGAGACACATGTGTATGCAGACTCGCTCTGTAGGAAGAGCTGGCACAAAGCCATCTCTTCACTACGAAACAATGAGCCCATTGTAGTCATTATTGTTGCTCAGCCTAACCTGGAAAAGAAGAACACACATTAGACAGCATCCAAGAACATTACAGAAACATGTTACATTCGTTTCGTTTTTGAAGGCTCCAACATGCTTGCATGTGTCGGCCTTGGTCACCTAATGGCGGCTCTCCACGCTGCTCAATCTCTGGCAGCCTCCCTGTTCAGTCCCTTAACCCTTAAGTCACATTTAATGACCTCGTCCCAGGTCTTTCTCGGTCTACCCCTCCCAACCCCTCCCCCAATATTAACACTTCTCACCCTCTGTACCCAATTACCATCCCCCATCCTCTCCACATGTCCAAACCACCTCAGCCTACCTCTCCTCATCACAACACCAATACACTCCAGTCCCATCCTACCTCTCAACTCTTCTATCGTAAACCCAGCCCCCCCAGGCCTTGCACGCAGGGACGCACTGCACATCCACCTAATCACTGTCATTTCTGTACGTTTAAACCTGCGAATATCCTCTTCCTTTACTGCCCAGGTCTCACTACCATACAGCATCACACTCCTAACACATGCTGCATACAAAGACCCCTTAGCACGTAAGGAGGGTCCTCTCAATGTCAGGAGAGGCAACAGCTCCCTGACCTTCTTCCAACCACTTCTCACTCTAGCAACCGAGCTAACTCCAGCCCCACCTCCGGCACATAACATGTCTCCCAGATAACAAAACTCCTCCACACTCTCAAGAGACTCACCTGCAAGTTCAACCCTCTCATGCCTAACAATCTCCACCTGCTCTCCCCGACACACCGCACACATGAAATCAACATTATCTCCCAGTCTACCTCTAATACCACTACATCTCTTGTGCACCCATCTATCACAAACACTGCACAAGATGGAATTACTTCCCACACCCATGTGGCAAACTGCACACGGCCACTCTCCCTCTCCTCTGATTGTACCGCCACCAACCCTAGATATCATCACTTTTGTTTTATCTGCATTTACCCTTAAGCCCTTGTACCCCATACCATCTCTCCACTTCTTAAATCTTTCCTCAGCCTCCCCTTCATTCTCAGCAATCAACACCAAATCATCAGCATACAACATCTCCCATGGGAGTCCATCTCTGAGAGGGCTTCAAGCACCATGATAAACAACAAGGGACTCAAAACTGACCCCTGATGCACACCAACATTCACGGGAAACTCATCACTCAAAACTCCATTCACTCTTACCTGGGTGCGAGCACCCATGTACATGGCCATAACCACCCTAACCAGCCACTCTTCCAACCCCAGCTTTCTCATTGCCCACTTCACCACCTCTCTTGGGACTCTGTCAAAGGCCTTTTCCAAATCAACAAAAACAAAACACAATTCCCTTTTCTTGCCAATATATTTTTCCTGAAGCTGTCGAACAATGAATATGGCATCAGTGGTCCCCCTGCCTGGCATAAACCCAAACTGCATCTCATTGATATTCACTCTTTCTCTAATCATACCTTCTAGAACTCTCTCCATTACTTTCATTATCTGATCTAAGAGCTTTATACCTCTGTAATTTCCCCTTTCCAGGGCATCACCCTTCCCTTTGTACACATTTACAATTACACTCTTCAGCCAATCATCTGGGACCACACACTCATATATAATCATATTTATCAGGTCAGTGACTAACCTCACCCCAATATCTCCTGAGGCCTTCAACATTTCAGCAGTCAACCCAGACACACCTGACGCCTTCCCCACCCGCATCCTGCCTATTGCCTCACTCACAGTAGCAGCGTCAATCAAAGGCCAAGGCCCAAACAATGGATCACCTGGCTCCAAACCTTCCCTCTCCCAATAAAACTCCTCATTCAACAACTGGCTATAATGCTCTCCCCATGCATCTTTAACATCCTCACTGTTTACCACTACCCTTCCTTCATCATTCTTCACACACTGCTCGCTTACAATGTCCCGATTATCTCTCTTCACCTGATTTACCACCCTAAAAACCATATTTTTCCTTCCTTCATGATTTAGATTATCAAGTAAAAGTCTCTGTGACTCAGACTTCGCCCTGTATACCTCTCTTCTAGCCCTACGCTTGGCAGCCAAGTACTACTCCCTGTTACCACCCTTCTTCCATTCCCGAAAAAGCCTTCTTTTCTCCTTAACTGCAGCTTCTACACCCTCATCCCACCACCAAGTTACTTTATGTCTTGGTGGGCCTCTTGTCCAACCGCATATTGCATCGGTAACTCTCAAGAGGTTGTTCTTAAGGGCTCTATACTGTTCATTAAAGTCTCTATCTACGCCTTCCTGTTCAGCCACCACTCTCCTCATCTCACTATAAAAGGCATCCCTTACTGATTGGTTTCCCAGCTTCCATATTTTCCTCCTAGGTACATATGTCCTCCTTCTCATCATTCGTTCCTTAAGCACCATGTCACAAATCAACAGTTTGTGCTGCTGCACACACTCCTCACTTCCTACAACTTTAACATCCCTCACTAATCTCCTATCAACCCTCCAGACCAGAAAATAATCTATCTGACTACTATTTCCCCCGGACTCGTACATAATCAATCTACTCACTCTTTTTCTAAAATGTGTGTTGCACACAATCATGTCCATAGCCTCCCCAAACTCGAGTATTCTTTCCCCATCCGCATTCCTCACACCATATGCACATCCTCCATGGACTCCTTCATAACCTTGAGCTGCTTCACCAACATGACCATTTAAATCCCCTCCCAGAACCACTACCTCATCATCACCTATACCACATACTACACGTATTAAATCATCCCAAAATCTATCCTTCTCTGCGTCATCCAATCCTACCTGTGGAGCATATGCTGATATAACTGAAATCATCACCCGTCCGATCAAAATTTTCACTACTATTATCCTATCACTTACTCTCATGACATTCATAACATACTCCACCCATTTCTCCGCAACCAACACACCCACACCCCCATATCCGTCAGTTCCCCCCTGCCAAAACAGCTTATAGTAGCAATCCTTCCCAGCAATCTTTCTGGCTGATCCACCCCTGTACCGGATTTCCTGCAAACAAGCCACATCCACCCACCTCCTACTAAATACCTCAACAACTTCCTCCGCTCTTCCCCTCAAACTTCCCACATTCCACGAACCCACCCTAAACCCCCTGGGTGATTTGCTGTCGTCAGGCTTGCTTTGATGCAATGTGTAATACAGTAATCTGTTGCTAAATACCTAGGTTGCATTCCTATATAACCCTATGGGTTGTAACTACTGTATATTACTTCAAGAGAGGGCCTGATGGCAAAGAATATATGGTGGACTTGGGTGAAAAATATATGACTAAAAACAAAATCAAATCCTGTTAGCAATATACGTGTTAGGCATGTCCAAATTATTTCATGAAGATACGGTATATGCATGTACAATCACAATAAAAATGATTCAGCATAAACAAGAAATACAAAAATCTTTGCAATCTGCATACCATACCCAACCAAAGTAAAGCAATAATTATCAATTACTGTACACTTGTAATGTACTGGTTCAGCATGAAAAACTTACACAGCAATAATCATATGAGATCAATACTGTTGTGATGTAACCCATTCACAACACAGATCCTGGGTAGAAATGCCAGCAGAACAAATTAAAATAACTTCTACAATAAACAACTGTACACAATATACAGTGAAGAAAGAGTTAGTACAGATAGCATTACATGTGGCTACATTATTACAGTCTTCATACTTCCATCTATCTATCTATAACCCGACGCCCTAATCCTGCAAAGGGTGGTCGCAGACAAAACGCCTCCAAGTAGCTCTTTCACCCACCATTTGACTGCCCTCCCCCCAACTCACTCCCTCCTCTCTCATATACCTCTCAACTCCATCCATCCACCTCATCCTTGGCCTCCCCCTCCCTCCCTCCCTCCACTTCACCCACATACACCCTCTTAGTCAGTCTTTCATTCTCCATTTTCTCCACATGGCCAAACCACCTCAGTGTATTTCTCCTAATTTTCTCAATCACATCCACATCCACCCCACAACGTTCTTTCACTTCATTCATCAACCTGTCCCTCCATGTCACTCCACATGCTCCTCTCAGGTAATTCATTTCCACTGCTTTCACTCTTGATTTGTTCCTCTCTAGCAAGGTCCATGCCTTGCTTCCATACGTCAGGGTAGGGATCACAATACTATCATGTAGTGACTTCTTAACTTCCATACTCACCTCCCTATTTCTCATCACCCCTTTCAGCGAACAAACAATCTTCCTTCCTTGCTGTATCCTTTCAAGCACTTCATCCCCCAAACTTCCATCTTTCCTCATCACACTACCCAAGTACTGTACTCGAATGCACTCACATTCCCCATATCCTCACCATCCAACCTCACTGTACATTCTGTGACTTCATTCCTCTCAAACACTATAACTTTACTCTTGTTTACATTAACTTTCAGATTCCTCTTCTTACACACTGTCCCACTCATTCACCAAACCATGCAACTCTTCATACTTAATTGAGGATATTAAAACTAGCTACAGAAAACTTTCCCAAGAAAACAACATTGGAACCCTATAGAGAGAAAAAAAAAATAAAGCCTTAAAAAGAAATGACAAGAAAGTCTGATTCAAATAATTTAGCTATTTTCAATTTCTAGTTTCTTTAGTACAGTACTGCTATTACGTTGTTTCAGCCCCAACTTGGTTTCGTCTGTCTTGATGTATGTTACAGCTGCATTTCAATACATATAAATACATCATCATTTAATAAACCATATTGTTACATCCTCGTCTCACACTGCCACAGGCTCCAGCAACCAGTAATGTATAGGAAGGACGTTGCCCAGTGAGTTGTTCTTAGGGTCAGCCTTACAGAGTATAACAAGATCACCTAAGTCATGGTAAGTAAACACTGGCTGCTTGAGTTCGCTGTCTTTATTTTCCAAATACAGTAATTACACTTATATAATGCTTGCCAACTTCACTTCACTGTTTTCACAAGTACCAGAGCTATACTAACTGCACTAACACTGAACTACACTCAAACTGAACTGACTGACTCCTCTAGTCCGTTCCCCATCCTTACCTTATACAGTATAGCCATTCATTACTCTCAGGGCTTCTAGTTTACTCTAGCACCTACAGTTACAAAAGCAGAGACATCCAAAACATGCCAGAGTTTTCTTACACAGTATAATGCTCTATATTATGTAGCATACAAACTGTGATTAAACTACATAACTTAAAAACAAATCAGTGGTTGGTGGAGGCACTCACCGTCCACTCACTCGATGTAGTGCTGCTCTTGGGTGCCTGCCCTTTCCTCTCTTCCTTCCTTCCTCATCTGCCTTTCTTTCCTTCATTCTTTCCTCTTCCTTCTGCCTATGGGTGACTTTACATTCCCACTTCTGTCTCTCTTTCCTCTTCCTTCTGCCTATGGGTGGCTCTACACTGAGTGACAAGCCAAATGGTTTCCTGTACACCAGGAAACCATTTACTATGCTGGGGGGGTAACCATATAGCCAAAGTATGGCACCTGGGGGTTTAGTGAGTAATTAACCCCTTAACCGCGGGTCGTCACTTCCGTGACGCTCGGGCGCAATGGATCATTCTGTATTGTTCTGAATTAGCCTGGGCTTTCAGGTGGTGACTTGTATCATCTATCAGCACTGCCAATGTCCGACAATAGTCAGAGCTGCTAATGTCATCAGTACTCCCATCCACTGTTGACAATTTAGCCATTTTTCCCCATTCTAGACTCCCCTCCCTACCCCCCCTCCGTTACCCTCTCGTGTCGTCTGCTCAGCCGCTCTGCGCTACGCAAATTTTCCCCGGATTTTTCCACTGATTTCATCCATTGAAATGAGCCCTATGCCCTATTCTTATACAAAATTATATATATATATATA
>JAGKTI010012872.1:11610-23906 GCA_018397915.1 Birgus latro
CAACATCCAACCTGCACTCATTCACTAATTTCCCCTGCTTTTTTCCATCTGAAATATGCCGTATGAGCTATTCTCGTAATATAAATGTATATGAGAAAGGAAGGGAGAAGCCTGAGTGATATTTATATTCACCTGAAACTACCTAATTTATTATGTGTTGTCTAGATTTCCTACGACTTATTTCTTAGCATATACATTAGCAGCTTACATTTTCAACTCTTGGCTACCGAGATACGTACAATGCATATTCAGTTCACCGTTGTCCTTCAAGGTGGAAGCATGTCACAGTTGCACCCCTCCATTTCCGCCACTTTTGCGCCCATTATAAAAGGCCCTGTGACCTCTACCCCTACTAAACATCGTGTGGGAAGCGGTAAAGGACTGTAGATATATATAAGTGTAATAAAGTACTAGAAATAATAAAGTGTGAGTGTGTATATGAATAAGAAATGGCAGAATACGAGCGGCGAATTAGCGCGAATGGGAGGCTCGTACACGCTCGTATTTTACATTGCTTTCAGTGTTTTTTTTTTTTAGTATGGATTCCAAAGTGGAAATTGAATAGTGTTTCTAGTGATGATATCAGGCAGTGGTATTCATATTACGGGATGTCGGGAAGGGTAAAGTTGAGACTTAAGTTACCCAACTTCAGAAGTCTCCACAAGTCCTACGGTAGTCGACGAGTGCTAAAAAAAAACACCTCAGGAGAAAGCTGAAGGTATGTGCCATATGCATATGTAATTATAATATTCTAGGAAAAATAACTGATTTTTGGCAAATATTTTTAAAAAGTCAGTCGGAGCGCGGATTTGCGCCACAGGACGGGCAAGGCGCGCCTCCGACAACCCCGCGGTTAAGGGGTTAAGGTGCTCCAATTGGATTGAGACAGTGCAGGTTTATATTCAAGGGATGGTTTGAGTTTAATGCTCACGTAATGTCATTCTGGAATGAGTGAGGCTGGTCACTCTCATCTTCAATGTAAGGACCAACTTGCCAAGCCCCGGGTTTCTACGCTCCCCATGGGGCAACACAGGATTAGATGAATGAATGAATCTCTATATACTGTGAAATATAATACAGTAATCTCTCGATTATCCAGATGGCCATTACCTAGACACTGTGATGTGGCTATCTGAATCCACTATTCATGCATTTTTTTTCTTAATATCCAGACAAAATGCTTGCATCCGGGTGGAAATTATGGTCACACGAACATTTTTACCCAGCCAGGTGGGAATAGCCCAGTGACACTGCCCTGTCTGGCTGGGTAATTTACCCAATGGTGATTGCTTATAATCAGTAGGATGGAAGTGGTGGAAGCAATGAAGAAAGTTAAAATGGGGAAAGCCCCAGGAATTGATGGAGTGTGTATTTACCTAATTGCCTAATTGTATTTACCTAATTGTGATATACGGGAAATGAGCTACGCTCGTGGGGTCCCATCTCTGGGGGAGAGATAGTAACAGAATGGATGTGGAAGGTGTGCAGATTGGCTTGGGAGAAGGGTAGAGTCCCGGAGGATTGGAAGTCAGGTATAATTATTCCTCTGTACAAAGGAAAAGGGGAAAAACAGTGTGTGGTAATCATAGGGGCATTTGCCTTCTCAGTGTAATAGGAAACGTATATGGTAGGATACTTATTGACAGAGGGAAATAACAGAGGAATTAGTTGGAGAAGAACAAGGAGGTTTTAGGAAGGGAAGAGGTTGTGTAGACCAGATATTCATTCTTAGATCCTTAGTGGAAAAGTTTCTAGAGAAGGGCAAGAAGTTGTATGCAGCCTTCATGGATCTGGAGAAAGCATATGACAGGGTGGACAGACAAGGATTGTGGAAGGTATTAAGAATATATGGAGTGGACTGAAGGCAGTGAAGAGTATGTATGAGGGTGCTAAGGCTGCAGTGCGTGTGGATGGCAAACTGAGTGAATTTTTCCATTTCAAGGTGGGATTGAAACAAGGATGTGTCATGTCTCCATGGTTGTTCAATCTGTACATGGATGGGGTTATAAAAGAGATACAAGGTCGGGCAGTGGATGTTGAAGCGGCCCTAGTGAGAGAGGGCCGTGTTTGGAAACTCACTATACTGGTTTGCAGATGATACTGTGTTCTTGAGCGAAGACGAAGGGGAGCTGCAAGGCTTGGTAGATGAGTTTGGGAGTGTGTGTAAGAAACGGAATCTAAAGGTGAATGTAGGGAAGAGTAAAGTGATGGTCTTCGAGAGAAGTGAAGCCAGTGAATGTACAGTGAGATTGGATGGGAAGGATATGGAGAATGTGAGTGCATTTAAGTACTTGGGTAGTGTGATGAGTAAGGATGGACGTCTGGAGGTTGAAGTGCTCGAAAGGGTGCAGCAGGGAAGGAAGGTTGCTGGTTCGTTGAAAGCAATGATAAGAAACAGGGAAGTGAGCATGGAAGTGAAAAAGTTGTTACATGACAGTATTGTGATACCAACTCTAACATATGGAAGTGAAGCTTGGACCCTGTTGGAAGGACAGAAGTCAAGAGTGAGAGCAGTGGAAATGAGTTATTTGAGAGGTGCATGTGGAGTCACATGGAGAGACAGACTAACAAAGGAGGAAGTGAAGGAGCGTTGTGGTGTGGTTGTGGACGTGATAGGAAGCGTTAGGAGAAACATGTTAAGGTGGTTTGGGCATGTGGAAAGGATGGAGAGTGAAAGACTGACGAGGAGAGTGTATGTGAGTGAGGTGGAGGGGGCGAGAGGAAGGGGGAGGCCGAGGATGAGATGGAGGGATGGAGTGGAGAGGTATATGAGAGAGGGGTGTGTGAGTTGGGAGCGTGGTAGTGAAATGGTGGGGGACAGAGCGACGTGGAGGCGATTTGTTTGTGGCCACCCCGTATGGGATTGAGGCGTCTGGCAATAAACAGATAGATAGACAGTGATTGCTTATCTGTGGTTGATGGGTCTGCTTGACCATGGTAATTACTTGGCTGTGGTTTATAGGTCTGCTTGACCAGAGTAGTGATAAACAACAGGAACAAGTGTTGTATGATGTACTGCAGTGGTCTTTTACACTGGTTTTCAGTTAGGTTATGTACGAAGGGGGGCTAGAAAAGAATTCCATTAGGCTATCCGGACAGTGTCATTACCTGGACATGACTCTGGCTCTATTATATTGGATAATCGTGGGATTGCTGTAATATAATTCTAATTACTATACGAATGAAACCAGACAGTCAATGAACATTGTTAATATGGAGGCATGGCACTAAGGAACTTTGTGAGGGAGGATCTATCTGTCTACCTATTGCCAGATGCCTCAATCCCGTAAGAGGTGGCCACGAACAAATTGCCAATGCCACTTCACTGTCCCGCTCCCAGCTCACACACCCCTCTCTCATATATATGCCTCACCACTCCATCCCTGCATCTCATCCCTCCCTTACCTCAGAGGTGAGAGAGGAGCTGTGTTAATATTTTTTTATTATTGTGCAGTTCTTTTATATATAAGTAAAGAAACCGAACAGTACTAAACAGAGATCCTGAATGATGTGTGTGTGTGTGTATTTGGGTGAAAACAACTCATATCAAGCACACTTTCTACAGTTTTGGCCCAGACAAACTTTTTTCTCAGAACTGCCCTTCCAGATAGTGAGTGCATCTTTCATAATGCAGCATCTTATATGCCGCAAAATACAGTACCTGCTAAATTAAGCCCCAGATGGATCAAATTATGCCTTACTTAGGTGCATTAAGCTAGGTTCCTGTGAATTCAAACAGGATGCCTCGGTCATCACTTTCAAGGAAGTGTATAGTATTACTGCATTTCAGTGGTAGGTGGTGGCGACCATCATCCACTCACTTGATGTAGTGCTGCCTACTTCTTCCTTAGCCTTTATCATTCTTTTTCTGTGCCTTCCCTCCTCTCTTCCTATTTCTCCCACCTTTCCTGTCACCTCTTATTCCTTTTTTTTTTTTTTCATTTACAGGTGGCTTTACATTGAGTGACAAGCCAGGTGGTGACATGTGGAGATGTTGGTATGTGGGAGGACTGCTGGGCCTTGATAGCAGGCTGTGAAGTCTATGCCCAGAGTCGGACACATAAAAACAAAACAAAAAAAATGGTTTCCTGTAAGCCAAGAAACCATTTACAACGCTGGGTGGTAACCATATAACCAAACCATAACCATACGTGCTCCCTACGTGTCAACAAGTGGGTTGGTGGAGGGTTAGTGCATCTCCCCATAAAACAAATACCTCAGATTCAAATGGCTACCCCTTACGGGATTATGGTGTCTGGCAATAGATAGATAGACAGTTTCAGCACTTAATAAAGCTTGACATTTTGGTGTGCAGCACTTTTAACAATGATGTCTGATTGAATTACCATGTATACTGTATGACATATCAGTCACAAATGCTTCATTTAGAATGGTACTTAAGCTGGTAAATAGGGATATGGAGAGATTCTCAGGCTGAGCTGCATCTGCTATCTCATCTATGTTAAAATTACCACACGTTACATTATAACTGGTTCACTTACATTATGTTCACTCAGGTGCAGTACTGTATAATTAAGTTTGGTTACGGTGTCATTTTAGCACAGATGCAACGTGCCTAATAGACAGGGTTGTTTGATAATCACCCCCTCTTCCACTGTTAAATACAGTATCTGCAACAGAAAAGTCACAGATCCCCAAAGTACAATCAATGCAAGAATGCATCAAAAACCTTTACCTAATTACAGGTCAAAACATATTGAACTGAATGAAAACAAATATATAATTATCTGGCACTTTGCGGAAATGGAGGTGGTGATATTCCTCAAATTTGTTGAAACGGCAGTGGTGATATCCCTCAAATTTTACCAATTCCTTCAACAACACCATATTATTGAGTTAAAGAATGTTGGTCATTTGGTGAAATGCCCCTTCAAGCTGGTCACTTCAGCAATTGCCTTTAAACACCAGACCATGTACATCTCAAAATTCTATCATCACTCGTCTACAACTTCATGAAAGGCCTGGGTAGATTATTGTGAGAAGGGAATTATAAATCAAATTTGGAGTGACATAACATCCCTGCTATTTTCCACACAAACATTACCAATTCTATGTTATCTAGGAAAATTATCGCCAGTCAGTTAACTCACGTTAAGTTTGAACTAACTGCTCACTGCAAGTAGCCCACACGAAGGCCTAAGGAGAAGTTGCCACAACCATTCCAACTCAACAACAATCGATGCAGCTGTCAGACTCAGTGCCTCTCCGTGACGTCACGCCACGCATGCGCCACATTGATTGCAACATTTATTTTAGGCAATTATAGCTACATAACTTTAATGCAAATGGTTCATAAAATGAAGATAACGTAAAAGTCTTAATGTCTGTTGACTTCAGACATTTTATCAGATACCTGTGAATTGTAAAAATCGTCTGAAGTAACACCAAAATGAATAAAAGTTTAGAGATATACGCATTTTTTAATAAGTTCCAACGAATATGCGGTCTTTCGGAACAATGTTTAAAAATATTATAAACTACAACACTGACAGGGTATAAAAATATGTAAATAGGTGAAGTTTCTTCATGCTCTCGTAGTGTAGTGGTTATCACGTCTGCTTTACACGCAGAAGGTCCCATGTCTGCTCCCGCCAGGGAGCAGATGTATTTTAAGAAGTTTTGTTTGTTTTTCACGAAATAATAGTTCCCATTTTCATTCTTACCAACGAACAGCAAAATCGGTACCATGGTGAATGTCGGTGCACTCGAACGCCTATCCTTACGATCTTAGTTTTTTTTCCCCCTCATTATAAAGAGTCTGAATACAGTGAATGATTTTAACCAACCAACTACAACTAACTGGATCTAAACTGCTCAAAAATGACATGCAAAGACCTGAATATACCGAAATTGGCTAACATGATGAACCTGAATGGAAATAATCAATGGTGGGTAGACCTGCCTGAGTTTACTTCAAAAAACCAAAATTGAACTGACTGGACTTGGGCACGTATTTCCGTCATTTAAGGAAGCTCCTTAACGTGTTTTCCTATGCGATTTTTTTTTTTTTTTTTTGCTTATTACATCTTGTCCTATTTTGTGTTATACAAATCCTTCAAACATCGCCATATTCCGCATAAATAACATACAAAAGGATATCAATCAGCCGTATCCTAAAATAAATCGCTAAGGAAGACGTGTTAGGGAGCTTCCTTATCCTTCTAGAATATGAGCCTTGGTCTCTCAAAAAGTGGACCTTTATTGTTCTAGCTGGGGGTGAACTTGGTTGATAATTAGGATATAAAAAAAAATGATAACTAGAGGCCCTCCAAGGGAGGAATCACACCAGCCACGAGCCGATACATGTCCAGCGCGGCTCGGAATATGATCTTGACCTTGACCTACTTTTCACCAAGTTCAAACTCATTGGAGATTTTCATCCCTACCACAAACCTGTAAAATTTTGTGATGATGTCTTGAGCGGTTGCGAAGTTATCGTGGTAACAGGCACACAAACCTTGACCTACTTTCACCAGTTTCGAATTCGTAGATTTTCATCCCTACTACACATCTGTAAAGTTCTGTGATATCTTGAGCAGTTGCGAAGTTATCGTGATAACAGACACACAGACAGGAAAACTGAAAACAAAAGGCGTAAGAGATTTTCATCCCTACTACACGCCTGTAAAATTTTGTGATGATATCTTGATCGGTTGGAAAGTTATCGTGGTAACAGACACACAGACCTCGAACTATGTTATGCTGCGTATTCGTAGACAAACTTCTCGGGCATGTGCTTGGGTTCTTTTGTTCAGGATTGGGCTGGAGCATGCAGACAAGGGATAGGGCTCAAACACAGGCTAACCAGTATTACACGTATATTGCCTTATAGTTAAATACAGTGCTCTCAGCACTACATGTGGATAGACCAACTCTATATGAGGAACAATTACAATCACAAAGCATGGAAGTTATAACACTATGTTTTCCAGGTGGACTATAACGCAGGTTATGACACTATATGTGGACAAAGATATTACACAGGGTTCGTGGCATTATTACCGGGCACAGATACAACACTATGTCTCCCAGGTGGAATATTATAGAGGTAGTGACACTGTGTGTAGACAGGGATATAACACAGGGGTCGTGACATTATTACTGAACACAGATACTACACATGAATGGGGAATCGACACTTGTATGACTGGTGTGTGGGTCACAGTAACAATATAAAGGGGTTCATACAGTAGCCAGGGGAGGGCGTCACTGACGTTCTGTAGGTGCACTGAGTTTATATTGGGTCACGAGATTCTGGGTTTCACAGGGGGGTGTATTGATATTACACAGGGGTCACGACACTCTGGTAAGGGGAATACACTGTCGGGGCCTGTATCACTAGGGGAGGACACAGTTGTTGATTATCACACTTCGGCACGCTGAGGTCACGACACAGGTAGATCTAGGTAGCGGCCCGGTGTAGGGGGTGGGCCATCAGGGGTGAGCTTCCAGTAGGGGTGCGGGCCTTGTGCAGCATAGTCCGGAGTCCGGCTGGAAGGCGGCGTGTGGGGCGGCCCCCTACTGCAGGGGACCGTTGGGGTGTGGGGGCCCTCAGGACTGGGGCCGAAGAGGGCTAGAAGGTGCACTGCTCAGCGCCTGCCCTTGGCTATAGGAGGAGTCTGGGAGGAGGAATTGGGCTGGTCAGGGCCTGGGGTCACCCGGGGAGTGGCCCTCACAGTCCTGGGGCTGTAGTCTCGTTGGGAGGGGAAGGCCGTCAGGGGGTGTCTGTAACCTCTCGCCCAGGAGGAGTCCGTCAGCTGCCGAGGGCGTCGGGGGCTGGGCTGCAGGGACAGGATACCCAGGCTCTCCACTGGTCCACTCCAAACACTTTCCGTCAGTAGGTCTGCTGGGGAGCAGTTGCCGTTCATCCCGGAGGAGGGGGAGCTGAAGGGGTGTTTTGTTCGGCCTCTGGTGGGGTGGGCTGAGCCAGAAACAACACCCTCGCAGGGAGCCTCCAGGCAAGTGGAGGAGGGAGGGCCGGTGGCCTCACCCTCGACTTGGCGGGTCCGAAGGATGCAGCCGGAACTCCACACTGTGGCAGAGGGAGGAGGTCTGGAGGACCCTCCTCCCTCCTGGCAGGTCCAGAGGACTCTGCCCAGACTCCCTCCTGAGCGAGTGGGTGAAGGAGGTCTGGAGGACTCTCCCTTGGCCCGACAGGTCCGAAGTACTCTGTCGTGGAACAACTCGTCCCCGGGGACAGCAGGAGGAGGAAGTCCGATGGACTTCTGGGTTCACGCAGTAGGTCCGGTGGACTCTACAGCTCTCCTGCTGCTGGGGGAAAGTTGCAGCTGGGGGACGACCGGTGGTCTCTCCCCCTGTAGGTTCGGAGGACTCTACATTGGCTCCACTACTCTCCTTAGGAGTACAGGCGAGGGTCGTCTGACGGATGTGCCAAGACACCAGCTCCCTACGGTGGATAGTGTAAGAAGGAGGTCCGGTGGACTCTCCTCCTACAGTAGGGCTGGTTGCCTCTACTGCACCGCTGCTCCCCTAGGGTATAGTAGGTCTATGAGGGCTGGTTGCCTCTCTCCCTCCTTTTGCCTACCTGGGACTGCTTGAGAGTCAGTCCCACCCCGAGCCTGGTGAGCGCCGTTCCGGTCGGAGGGTAATGCGCCGAGTCGATGCACTTCCTGGGTTGAGAGTAAGAGGGACTTCGGGCCACAGGTAACGTGGGGCAGTGTGGCGCAGAGCACCCGTGCACCCGTCTGTGGTCCCCTTCTAGGGCTGGTGTCACCCCCCCATGTTCTCCCTCTGGGGTTGTGGTGTCAGAGTCGCTCCACCGGTTGGGCATTTCAGCCTACTTTCACCAATTTCGAACTCAATTTTTTTTCTCTCTCTACTACACACCTGTAATATTTTGTGATGATATCTTGAGCGGCTGCGAAGTTATTGCTGACACACACACACACACACACACACACACACACACACACACACAAATTGAAAACAATACCAGCTTTGCTATTGCGGCTATAGTTGCGGCGCCTGGAAAACCTACCATTCAAAAGTGCGTCCGATTTTGTATCATAAACACGACTCATATTATTATGCACGAATATATTATACACGAATGTTATTGTACACGAGCATATTATACACGAATCACATGCGTTTCATATCATACATGAATTCAGACGCACTTTTGAATGGTAATAACAAGCTCAAAGTCGCGCTCCGCGACCACAGTAATAATGTCGCAGTAGGCTACTGGTGCCCTCGATCAAAAAAGTGTGAGACATTATAATACGCGGACTATGATTTACGGAAAATGACACGGTTATGTCGCTTTGAATTCTTCATTTGTGTTGTTACCTCCGCCAACGAAGTTGAAGAGGTTATGTATTCACCTGTGTCTGTCTGTCTGTCTGTCTGTCTTTCCAGATGGTACCTCCGAAAGTCCTCAATGAATTTCAATGAAATTTTGTGGAAGGGTGGACCATGGGCCAAGGAAGAAATTACTAAATTTTATGGCGGATCCGCATCCGGATCCGAGGTATCCCGCACAGTATCTCCAAAAAATTCTCAATGAATTTCAATGACATTTTATAGAAGGGTAGGCCATGGGTCAAGAAAGAATTGATTAAATTTGGGGACGATCCGAATCCGGATCCTTTCTAATGCCAACGGCATTGGCGGAGGTATGCGCTCTCCGAGTGCTTTCTAGTTATATTTTAAAGATATATCGCTGGATTCGTCATAGTGGCAACTCAACCGTTTTTGTGAATTAAACAGGTATGCCAACGCTACCGATTGAACCAGAGACGAAGCATCCGACCCCAGGGTGCCGACACATTTTTTATCGAGGGTATCTAGTGTGCCCTAAACAGACCACTGAAGTAATCTATCCCTGATAAGCTTACGCAGGATACGCTAATCAAATACAATTTCGACTGTTCGTCTGAGGTGCTGAAGAGGGGTGCTGTCAAGTGGTAGAACTGATATAACCAGGCGGCTCAACTACCCTGCATTGTCCTTAAAGTCCCTCCCTGTTCCCTGATGGGAGGATGATGAACTACTGGAGAAGAGAAACTTCAGTACATGGGATTCACGTCCATGCAGAGAAGCCAGAGGGCACAAGAACAGCAACTAGCTTACCGTATTCTCAAGGTTGTGCCAGCTGATAGGTATGCGGTTCGACTCAGACTTGCGGTCGACGAATGAGCTTATTCATGTCAAGCATCGGACTGGAGAGGGGGGGGGGATGGAAGAAGAAAAAAGGGTAATGAGTAAAATCGATGGAACAGGTAGAGGAGGGTGTTCAAAGTCTGTAGGAGAGAGAGAGAGAGAGAGAGAGAGTGCTAGGGAGGGTGCAAAGCAAGAGAGGCAGATGTCCGTAACCCAACCCTACAGAACAAATATTAAGTTTTACATGACAAACACACACGCGCTCGGTAAAATCCTACACAGAAAAAAGGGTGATACACGAACACAGGGACCAGTAAATGTAATACAGTAATATGTAAACAAAATGTTCATGTAGAGTACTGTGGGGAGGCCGAAAACGTCATTATTTTATTTCAGACCTGCTACTACCTATTCAGCTTAGGAGATGATATTCGGATTGCAGAGGTTGGATGCGACTCCCCCTAAACCGAACACGTTTTCTTGGGAGTGAGCAAGAACAAAATATCAAAGCACGTCAATGTAGCGAAGGAAACAAAGTTTCCCATGTTGATCTCATTCTTTCTGTCAGGTACACGGTAAACTACCTGAAAAGTACCTAATACAATTGATATCCGTAAAGCTGTCGTGAGGTTCCCCCTCCCCATAATTTATAGTAACATTTAGGCTTATATGGAAAAACTGTAATTATTTTGACACAAATTTTCGCCCCTTTAATCGAATGACTTATTCTTTAGTTTCTTGTTAAGATCTCGAGGGTTTTATCTAGTTTAGGGAACGCGTTTCAAATGGGAGAGGCTAGGCACAGCCTCAACACCTTCATTATTAGATGTCCTTAACTTGAACGAAATCGTCGGCGGTCATCTGAGAAAATGAAAAAATGCATTACCGTTTAGTTTAGTGGTTTTCAACCTGAGGGGCGCCCCCTCCCCCCGTAGTGGGGCTTCATCATTTTCCAAAGGAGGGTGAGAACTCAGAGGAAAAATAGTGAGTGGTTTGAACAAGTGTGTGTGTTCCCCACAGGACTGAGGGAGTTAATGATGGCTGCCTGAATTATTATTAGCAGTAGTAGTAACAGTAGTAGTGTAGTAGTAAGTAGTAGTAGTAGTAGAAGTAGTATTGTGTGTGTCTGCTGTATCTACTGTAGACTGTGTTGGGATGAGTAAATGGTGCCTGGGGAGCAGCCACGGGTGAGAATGGGAAGAGAAATAAATATTCACCCCAACTGGAGAGATGAGATGTAGCTTCAGTTAACCCCTTTACTACGAGAACGCCATGCAACCCCAGCTAAATGAAATCACCTCGAGGTAGCAAGAATAAAACCAGAGAAACACTACACATACGGAGTAAGTGGTGGGATATTTCCGACCCCTTCCTTCGCCCATCAGAGGTCTCCCCGAAAGCTGAATGAAATCGTCTGGGGAAGAAAAAATAAAAACATAACAGACGGCCTCTCTCTGGAGGGATTAGTAGTGGATGGCTTTTGACCACATCCCTGCCACAAATTTCTGCTAATAAGCTGAATAAAATCGTCTGGAGGTGGCAAGAATGAAATGGAGAGGACAAGGTTAAATAAGTAATGGCGTGTTTCCAGCTCCTTAATTACCACAGGATCATCTAAAGCTGAATAAAATCGTCTGCCTGTAGGAGGACTGTAATACAAAAATCGCCCTGCTTACAATGAAAAAGAACACAGCGGTGGATTTTTTCTTTTAAACTCTTATAGAAAAAAAAATGGGGTGGTAGTGAAAGGGTGTGGGTAACCAAGAGGGGAGATAGGATCCTTTTATGCTGGGTGTCGGATTCTCTCTCTCTCTCTCTCTCTCTCTCTCTCTCTCTCTCTCTCTCTCTCTCTCACACACACACACACACACACACACACACACACACACCTTATTGAAGGTGGCAGAGAGAGAGAGAGAGAGAGAGAGAGAGTTACATAGACTTACATACTGTAGCACCAGTCGAGCAGGGCAGTACTCCCAAGGAGGATGGAAAGCTGATGACAGGGAGAGCTGGAGCTCCCGTTTCATCAGCCCTCAGGACTTGTTCCTGACCATCCTCCTTTGCCGAACTTTTTCAGTGTCTCAGTTACACAGAGAGTAGACCAGCATGCTCTCCAATACAAGTTTCTCTAACTGTCAACACCAAAC
>JAGKTI010012873.1:0-14642 GCA_018397915.1 Birgus latro
GGTGCTCAGCATATTCGAGCACCTGCTTAATGCCGGCCCCAATATGATGGAGTGGTGGGATGGCCAGAGTCAGGGTCCTTGTCCTTGTCTCTTTCCTCGTCATTCCCGCAGAGATAGGAGTGGCAATCTCCTCATCAAACAACATGATAACCTGGATTGCTGCCGTTGTCGTCCGACCAATTCCTCATGTCGTCGACATCCACATTCTCGCGTGCATTCCATAGCGAGGTGGAAATCATCCGTGTCAAATCCTTCAAAGTCGTGCATAGCCTCGCATCCAGTAGGAGATGAGACCAAGCATTTTCGAAGGTTTTGAAGGAGACTTTCAAGCATTGGCCCGGTTGAACACCACAGACTTGATGTTGTAATGCCACAGATTCTGCAAGTTCTGCTCCCCACGTGTCGACCCCATCCTCATCCTCAAGCACCATCATCACCTCGTCAAGGAACTTCCGACAGTAGAGTCTCTTGGCTGCCACGATAACACCTTGGTCCATTGGTTGAATGAGAGCAGTCTTATTAGGTGGTAGAAACATGCACTTAATACGGCTGTCATCAGCCACCAAATCCTACTCTGACAGATGTGCATGGATATTGTCAAGGATCAGGAGAGCCTTCACCTGGCCTTGAGGAATACCAGGTTCCTCTGTTTGATAACAGATAATCTTGACAAAGTGTCTGTGGAACCAATCTCTGAAGATCTTTGCCATAAACCAGTCCTTCACAGAATGGTACTACACAACATGTAGGCCATCTGTGTGGCTGTTTTGCACATCCAATAGTAACGGGTTTAAGGCGGTGCATCCTGTTAGCATTGGCACAGCACAACACCAAGACATGTTTGGACAACTTCCGAGCAGGCACAGTCTTCTCCATCTCTTCTGTCAGGGTGTTGAAGGGCAAGGAGTGGATGAACAGGCCAGTTTCGTCAGCATTGCATACCTGACCGAGAGCAAGGCCCTCCTTCTCGATCAGGCGCTGCACTTTTTTGGCAAAATAGCTCAACATCTTCCACTAACCATGTTCAAAGCCTCGCCATGTGCCATACAGCCAGTAAGTCCATGTCGAAGTTTGAACCGGAAGAGCAAACTTCCTGGCTGCAGCCTTCAACTTGGTCCCATGTACAAGCATGCCAGCATCCTGTTGCTGGCGGAACCAAAACAAAGTCGACTAGTTAGTGATGGCATGACGGGGCTGGGACATCACCTTCCGGTCGCCTTTCCGAGTGGTAGCGCCATAGTCCTGTCCATATTGAGTCAGCTTGTCCCATGATTTCTTGATATCAGAGTTGAACGGGCCAAGTCAAATTCACGCACAATGCGTGAAGTTGGCCAGCCCGCATCAGCCTTGCCCAGTATCTCACGTTTCTTCTCCTGAGTCAGAACCCTGCTCTTGCGTTTCTCAAGTGTTGGTGGGGCCATCATCACACACACCAGAACTCCACAGAGGAGAGTTCAGGCCTGCAACTCTGCTCTTGCGTTTCTCAAGTGGTGGTGGGGCCATCATCACACACACCAGGCCTGCAGAAGGTAAGGCACCACTACAAACGCAACAGTGGAAGCTGCCATTGTTTAACCTTAGCCAAGCACTTTCACCTGTGGAGAAAAGGCAGCGGGAACTGAGGTGTGGTATCGCTGGGGAGTGTACGGTGTTGCCATGTCTCTGCCCGTACTTGGCTATGAGCATGCAAGCAAAAAGCGGCACTCTTACCTACAAACGCGAGGGTCTTTTTCACTCACCAAACCAAATGTCACAACGTGGCAGAAACATTGGGTCCCCATGCATCGTGGGCCTAAGGAGTGGCTGAGTAATCTGGACAGCGATACAACTTAAGCCATTTGGTAAGGGGGCAGATGGCCATGCATGGCTGGGAGTTTCCAACTGATCTGGGTGGCCGGGGGATTTCAACCATTTGGTAGGGAGTTGGACAGCCATTCTCACTCAGCTTGTGGGTTACCCTCTGTCTTCCTCGAGCGCTGCTGGAATGTTACCAGTGATCGAGGTGGCTGTGAAATTTCAGCCATTCAGTAGGGAACTGACAGCCATTCTCAGTCAGCTTGTGGGTTATGTCAGTTTTCCTCACATACTCCAGTTTGGGGGGTGGCTGGGGGATTTCAGCCATATGGTAGGGAGCTGGACAGCCTTGTATGCTCTGCTTGTGGGTTACGGTCTATTACCCGTGATAGACAAAGATGCCAGAGAACCACCTTTTTTTTTTTTTTTAAATAAAAAAATACTTCGTAGGCCTGCGGGGTGGCCAGGGGATTTTGACTATTCAGTAGGGATCCGGACAGCCATTCTTACTTAGCTTGTGGGTTATGCCTGTCTTCCTTGCGCACTGCTGGAATGTTACTGGTGATCAGGGTGGCTGGGGGATTTCAACCATTCAGTAGGGATCTGGACAGTCCTTCTCACTCAGCTTGTGGGTTATGCTGTTTTCCTCTTGCTCTGCCAGTTTGTTACCGGTGATCAGGGTGGCTGGGGGATTTTGACTTTTCAGTAGGGAGCTGGACAGCCTTGTTTGCTCTGCTTATGGGTTACGATCTGTTACCTGTGTGTGGACAGAGAAGCTGGTGAGCCACCCAACGGACTTTTTTGATTCTGTAGGCTGACTGGCCATCGAAGCCGGAACTTTTACGTCCGGTTATGGACAAGTACGTCCAGATATGGGTATAATAGAGCCAAGGCATAACATCTGGATACGGAGCATCAAGATAATTGTGGGATTACTGTAGTTTGAAAATCTGGTCATTGACTGACATTGTTTTTTCAGTTTCCTTGAAATATATATGGTAGTTTGACTTTTTTGTGCCATGTTATCAAAGCAGGCCTTTCGTATATTGAATAATTGATTGGCTAGTAATAAGAATTTTCTGCTGTGTAATCAAGTAGACCTGTATTGATGTACTGTATTGATTACCATGTAATAACACCACTATGACCAAATAATGTTTTGGGAAATAGCTCTTAAATGTTAAGGTGAGCACAAATAAAATTTGTCTAATTTTGTTTCAGAAACTCTGTTGGAAGGAAAGGAAAACAACGAAGTGGGAGTAGCGGAAGCCGATCAAGAAGCCGTAGCCACTCCAGATCCTCCCACCGCCGCTCTCGTAAGAAGCAGCGCCGAGACTCGCGCTCCTCTCGATCTCACTCTCGGTCCAGGAGTCGGTCTCGCAGCCGCTCAAGATCACACTCCAGGGACAAGCGGGGCAATAAGAAGTATTCACGCACTCCATCTCCCACCGTCACTCCACCACCACGCTTTACTAAAAACAAGTAAGATTTGCCTTGATATCAGTTCGCCATTGTCACACATCCCTGTCTTATCATTTCATCGGTACTTAACCTGCCCAGTCCCGACCGGTTTTTTACCCAGCCTACCCCCAGATCCTGACCGATTTTGGCTGAAACCTTCGCTTTTGGTGAGAAACATCGAAAATTCATAGAGAAATCGTGATACTGAGGTAAAAAAAAAAATGTTGATACAGGTGTCACTTGGCCTTACGTTTTCCTTCTTTTTTCGGGGTACCTGGCTAAAGAAAACGAACTATGGAAGAGTTAACTAATTCAAGTCACTTTAAATTACGTATCTATTTCATTTATTTGGTACGAATTTATGTGCAGTACAAATCTATATTGGTTTTCACACAATAATATAGGTGTTTATAAGCATTGTTCACTCACCTAAAACCCCAGTATATGGCTCCTTCCTTTACGACATTACCACCTCATCACTTCTGTTTGTTTCTACCTCTAGCTTCTTTGTTTCTTTGTCCTTCACCTCAGGAATCACTTTCACTGTGAATTTTGTCATTGGAGAGACTGTGGGGCAACATACCTTTACTGGCTAGGTTACTGCTAACAGGTGAATTGTGCAGTGAGGGGGGGAAGGGGGGGTTAGGTGGGGCCAGGCAGTATCCCCGCTTGACTCCAGGTAGAGGAAGGTCTCCCACATACGCCTACCAAAAATCACCCGCGAATGTTGAAAAATTTGCACACAATTGGCCTTGCAATTGTGTGATGTACGATGCACGTCGTTGGGTCTGTCCGCGGAAAAAAGTAGCGACGTGCATCGTACGTCGGTTGGACTTGGCGGGTTAAAATCTGAAACAAAACTCGAGTTTATTTTGCTTGTTAGGTAGACCAAAGATTCTGAAAACTTGAATGATATGCCACTTAGCTGGGCATCCAGTTGATTATTCTTCACTTTTCATATTTTGTCTTTCGTAATAGAGTGATTTCTTTAAGAGGAAACGTGTCAGTTTTAAATTAGATTGTTTCTGGATTCCACCTTATCCTGTGTCTAGGTGGAAATAAGGGTCAAGATGATTATGATGTTGATCATGATTATCATCTAGCTTAGATTAAGATAATTAAGTATTGTTCTTTGCACTGTTTCTGAATCCCACATCAACTTCTTCTAGGTGGGAATAAGTATTAGGTGACGATCTTTGTGGTAGATGGGGGTGCTCACCATCCACTCATTCGATGTAGTGTTGCTCTTCGGTGTCTTCCCTTTCCTCTCCATCCTTCTTTCCTTCAATCCTCTTCGGTCTTTCTTTCTTTCATTGTTTCCTTGTACTTCTGCATACAGGTGACTTTACACTCCCTCTTCTGTCTTTTTTCCTTCATTCTTTCCTCGTCCTTCTGCCTGTGGGTGACTCTACACTGAGTGACAAGCCAAATGGTTTCCTGTACACCAGGAAACCATTTACTATGCTGGGTGGTAACTATGTAACCAAATTTTGGCTCCTGGTGGTTTAGTGGGTAATTACGGCGCTCCAGTCGGATCGAGCCGAAGGTTTATATCCAAGGGATGGTTGGGGTATATTGCTCATGTAATGCCACCCAGGGATGAGTGAGGCTGGTCACTCTCATCTTGAATGTCAGGACCAACTTGCCTAGCCCCGGGCTCCTACGTTCCTCTGTGGGGTGACATAGGATTGGATAATGGATGGATGATGATGATCTAGCACAGTAATAGGAATAACTTTGTTTTTTACATTATTTCAGAGACAAAGGGATGATAGTACGATCAAGATCAAGGTCACACAGTCCGTCACCTCCTCGAAACTTTGACAAGTATGACCGCTACGAAAAGTATGATAAGGTTGAGAGGCAAGGGGATCGGTACAACAAGAGTGGAGACAGGTATGAAAAGAATGACAGGTACACGAGAGAGGAGAAGGCCAACAAATATGAGAGTAAGGAGAAGGTAGATAAATACACTTCATCTGCCAAGTACGGGAACAAGTTTGACAGGTACGACACCGACAAGAAAAAGTATGAACGGGATGACAAGAAGTATTATGACAACGGCTTTGGTAAGCCACATAAGTCAAAAAAAAATGGAAGGCACAGGTCGAGATCCAGAGATCGACGACGGTAGTTAGTTAAGCATGTAGAGAGTAGCTAGAAGAGTGTATCAATCTTTTACTTATATTCCTACACAAAATGAGAGATGGGTTAATCTTAGAATTAACTCTTATAGAAAGGGTAGTTAGTTTTTCTTTCTAAATTTTTTAGTAACATTTTAGTCAACACTGTAAAGTGTATGTAATGTACAAGAAAGTATGAAATATTTGTACAGTTATGTGTATAGTTATATATACACAATATATTTGGCATTCAGTTCTTTGCCAATCAGTTTGATGGAACCTTTTCTATTTTGTCAAGGTAGTATTTAATTTATTTTGAGATTTATTCACTTACGTTAGGATAAAGTAGGTTTTCAGATCATAATCTCATTCTCTTGTGCTTTACACTTATTGATATATAAAAATATATATATTATCAGAAAAGGTGCCATGTGTTAGTCGTCCATTTATAAATGCAGTAGTTTTCATGATTAAATCGTTGTCCCCTCCAAGAGTTCAAAAATAAGCATAGTAATTTCCTTAACAGTGAGGAGCACAGAGTAGGTTAGTTGACAGTTTTACAGAATTCGTCCTCGTGAAGCATAAGAGCTGTCAGGTTTTCAGTCTCAGTGTATTGACAAAACTATTCTTGGAGCCCATCAAAATTTGCAGCACACATAAAAGGCTCAGTTTAAGATGTTATTTTCCAGCACTCCTGTGTATTGAGTTTGTCAGTGAGTATGGCATTAACGTTCTTCTATTCTCAACACAAACTGCTGCTATGGGCCATTATCTGTAAATTATGTTCATAGGTAAACATGACACACACATCTCACATTACCAGGCTGTTTTTTCCACTTTCATAGCACATACCATTACTGACAGGTATGTTTTTCATATAAAGTTTTTTTTTTTTTTCCAAGTTATACAGTATTTCATATTTTTCTTCTTTAGTGACAGTTGTATTTTTCATCATTTAGTGACAGTTGTATTTTCAAATGTTAGTGGTGTACAGAAATTATGAAATTTGAAATGTAGTTTGAGGGAGAGATTGCATTTGAGAGAAGGTCCTTCCTGGTTCAAAGGGTTGGAAGATCTGGCCATTTTTATGGTTTAGCTAATTACTCAGGTTAAAATCGTAAGTGTATGCATCTAACTTTTATGCTGTAATGTTTTGTATCAAAGTTTAATGCAAAGAATAATCATCATTGTATTGGTGTTATTTCTAAATGTTTAGAGTACAGTACTGTAATTGTATCAAAATGTATTTCATGTTAATGATAAAAACACTAAAACTGATTGGAACTGAATTGATGTTGGAAAGGAAAGTAAACTACTTACTGTAGTTGAATCTCCTGTGAGTGTTTGTCATTCATATGAACAGAGTGGAACCTTGTTTTGTTTGCTCAGCATTTTCAAGGAAACACTCATTTGTACACTGTAATGTTCTGTGCATAGAAATAATTGCAGAGTTACACAAAGTTGTCTAGAGTCCATGGTTAAGTAAAGCTAATTGCATCTTGAAATTAAGCTCAAAATTTTTGTGCAGACTGAGAAACATATTGCCAGGGTCTCCAACAAACACATTTGTCAATAAACACATTTGTCATGAGTATTCATTTTATCTCTGTACACCATTTGCCTTCACCAGAGCCCCCCAAATGTCCAGAGGTCATTTGTCTCTATACAGATTGTCAAATGTTTCCTGTTATGGTCCCCTGAGGTGGACTTTGGTCAGCCTATAACAAATATGATAGAAGGCCATGACAAATACAGTACTTACAGTTTTTCATGGCCTCCAGGCTGATATTTTCATCGACAAATGTTCATGTTTCGAAAGGGGTTTTGAAGTTACCTGAAATGTGGAAAGATTTATATTTTCCAAATGTTTGTCAGTGTAATTTTGTTGTTTCAGAACTGTGATGTGTACATAGCAATGTATTGCAACTTTTTCTAATTGCTCGTAATAGTATGTATGATGTATATTCACTGTTGTATAAATACTTATTTTTGATAAGCTTGGTGTGTTTCCCCCCCCCTCCCCTCTGTTTTCCCAACTTAAGTATAATATATACTGAAACTTAAATATTCATGTGGAGGCACTCACCATCCACTCAGTTGATGTAGTGCTGCTTTGGGTGTCTGCCCTTTCCTTTCTTCCTTCCTTCCTCTTCAGTCTTTCTTTCTTTCATTCTTTCCTCTTCCATCTCCCTGTGGGTGACTACACTCCCACTTTTGTCTTTCCTTCATTCTTTCCTCTTCTTTCTGCCTGTGGGTGACTACATTCCCTCTTTTGTCTTTCTTTCCTTCATTCATTTCTCTCATTCTGCCTATGGGTGACTTAACACTGAGTGACAAGCCAAATGGTTTCCTGTACACAAGGAAACCATTTAGTACGATGGGTGGCAACCATATAACCAAATTATGGCACCTGGTGGTTTAGTGAGTAATTACAGTGCTCCAGTTGGATTGAACTGGTGCAGGTTTATATCCAAGGGGTGATTGAGGTTTATTGCTCACATAGTGCCACTCAGGGATGAGTGGGGCTGGTCATTCATTTTAAATGTCAGGACCAACTTGCTTTACCCCTGGCTCTTACGCTCCTCATGGGGCAGCATAGGATTAGACTCATCCGGCCCAGGCACACTCACAATCCACTCACTGAGGTCCTCGACTTAGTTCTTGATTATACAAGTACTGTATGTGTCTAAGGCCAAAACGGCTCATGTGGAATGTAAGGTCTGTGATTCTCTAACTTTTTGGAGTAATGGAGAAAAGTTTGGATTCATAGTTTGTTTCAAACAAAAATCACCATCCGACAGGCGACTGGGTAACATTAGACAGAAACTGAGCTAAATGCCATTTTAGCGAAGAATTCACCTTAGAAAATTTTACTTTTATCAGAGCATTTATCATCTAATTTGAAAGTGCCCGCGAAAAGTATTCACCATTTTCCCCCGTAATTACATAATTGAAATAGTGGATGAAATTTCGAAACTTTCTCCAGTAGGTTCTTATGAGTATGCCTGCCATTTCTGTTAAGCCATAAAAATAGAACTTTATATATGAAATCAGACAGAGTCTTGAGCATTGTAGCTGCATAAGGCTTGCATGAAGAATTGTTAGTGCCAGCGTTAACATATGGATGTGAGACTGGTGTGTCATGAAAAGACCAGAGTAAGAGCAGTGGAGATGGGACTGCTGTGGAGTACAGAGGGTCGATAGGGTACGAAATAATGTAAATCATGAAAGATGTGGAGTGAGGAAGTCTGTGGACACCAGAATCGAAGAGAGTGTACTGAGATGCCATGGTCTTGTGGAGAGAATGAACAACAACAGAGTGGTGAGAAAGGTATATCTGAGCAAATTTGAAGGAGGGAGAATGCGAGATTGGCCAAGAAGGTGGAGAGATACGGTAGATGAGTCTGTGAGGAAGAGAGGTTTGGAAGTTGGAGAGGCTAGGGAACTGACAAGAAATCGAGCTGGCTGGATGAAAATTGTGAGGAGAAGTGCATGGTCAGGGATTTGGTACTGCTTTTTAACGTGGCAGCGTCCAGATTGACTATCGGATATGTTTATGTGAAGGTACAGAACGTGGTGAATGTTTTTGGCGTATCCGATAGAGCCAGGATTCCGGGGGCTTGAATGATGAGTGAATGGAAGCAGGGTCCATGGGACTGGGCAAATTTGGGCTGTCTGGACATTGTTACTCCTTACCCTGCCCAAGGGTGGGAAAGGAGGTCCGGATGATGAAGATGAAATACACTAATTTCAGATAATTGTCTTACAAAAAAGAAAAAACTACTTCGCTGATTGAAAAACGGTAACTTTAGTAACAAGACTGTAAGAATCGTCTCTCTGCGTTTGGTCTAATTTAAAAGGTAATTTGCAAGGATCGGCTAGCTTTAACATAGGTGTCATTTAGGTGAAGTGTAAAGCTGCTTCTGTGTCTTCTGTAACAGCATGTTGACAATCAGCTGCATTCTCATTGGGATAGGACACTTTTAGTAGCATCCATGCAGTCACAGATGGAAGGGGAGGCGTGGGGGACGAACACCCCCTATTTTCGGAAGACCAGTGGTTACATATAATAAAAAGAACAATGTTATTTAGCAAAATACATGCAGTGATATTTCTTGCAAGTGATCCTTACAGTATCGTTCTATAATTAAAACAAAAAATAAATAGCATTTCAAAAATTTAAGTGCATTAAAGGGCAATTCTGCCAGGAATCACATCCCACTTTCTCAAAGCGTGGGTCCGGCCCGTTATGTAGTTTACTTTGCACATTTCACTTTAATATCTTTTTTTTTTTTTCCCAGTATCAACAAAGGGTGCATTAATAATAAAAATCTTCAAGTGTTAACACAAGGGTTGACAGGACCTTGAGAAGGTTAATGGTGAGTTTTATAGGACACAGTCAGCTGAATAAATACTGGTGCTGGATGGAATAGAATACCCGGTACTATATGTAATTTTTTTAATCTTAACCAAGCCCAGTTTTCTGTCTTGGTGGGATATTTCATCTAGCCTAGTGTCACAATAAGACAATACGATTCCTTACCCTTTCCACAGCATCTTTTCTTGACTAGCATCATATTCCGTTGTTAATCTCTGGTTACAGCAGATCAGCATTCCAGATAAAGAGATGGCAATTTTAGGCCAAGTTAGAGGAAAAAGGAATATAGTACAGTACTGTGGTCCATGGTGGTTCCCAACACCGTCCATAGATGGTTCTCGGAAAGCTGTCATCATTCTTCTGGCTACATTCCAATTCCCGGTGTATTATTGTAAAACTATTCCGTCCACTCTCAGGAATTGGAGCAGCTACTGTGGTGTTACGGCTTAGTAGGATTGGGGTGCCTGGTAGAACGATTTGTGTGAATTGTATGGGGTAGGAAGTGGTGTTGGTAATGCTAGTGAAAACAATGTCTCCGTACCCCCTTTCACTTTTCTTCTTCTTCCTGCTGACCACATCACTGTAAGGAAGAAGAGTACAGTACTGATAATTATAACTTGTGGGAAATTTCTTATAATTCAAGTGATCTTTACTACTACAACTATTACTACTACTGCCACTACTGTTACTACTATTACTAAAGTGCGCCCCAACGACGACACCCCCACCCACCAAGGAGATAACGAGGAGGTGACCACCACCCTACAAGAGGGCACCGGACAGGTGACTACCTTCCGGGCCACACCGGCCCACGTCACCTTCTTCCATATGCCCCTTCTCCCCGCAACCGGACCAACAGCAAGGTAGCAGTCCAAGGAAATTACTCTCCAGCTGCAGCAGCCATCGCCAGACTCGGGGTGGGATTTGCTCTACAGCAGTCCCATGTAGGCCCACGGCAGAACCTGCTGGACCTGTAAGAAGAGGGAGAACGACCGCCGGTCTTCCCAGTCCTACAGTACCCCAGGGGAGCAGTGGCACAGCAACATACACCAGATTTGCTGCAGAGGGAGTGACCACCAGCTCTCTCTCTTCTGCCACCCACCTTCGGCAGCGGCAGCGCAGTTACATCCGCTCGACTAGCCGCTGTGAGAGCATCAGCCGGATCTCTCCTGCTCGTCCTACGGAAGGGAGCAGAGCCTTGGTAGCATCCGCTGGACCTGCCATAGCGGAGGCACCTGCCGGGTACTCTGCGGCTGCAACAATCCCCTGGCAGCAGAAGCGTGGTAGTGTCTGCTAGACCTGCCCAGGTGAGAGCGTCCACCGGACCTCTCCCTCCTGCTTACCCTGGGACGAGTGGCGGTAACATCTGCCGGACTTACCAGGTGGGAGGAGCATTTGCCGGATCTCCTGCCTTCACTCCCCAACCCGGGAGCCTGGGCTACATCCGCTGGACTTGCCAGGCCAGAGGAGCTTGCTCAGAATCTCCTCCTTCGACCCCAGCGTGGAGTTCTGGTAGCATCCGTCAGACCTGCCACACAGAGGGAGTGGCCACTGGTTCTTCCTCCTCCACCAGTCCGGAGGCTCCCGTAGTGGAGCAAGTCTCTGGCTCGGCCCACCCCTCCTGTGGCCACCGAGTGAAATGCTCCTCCTCCTTGCCCCATACTACTTGGGGCGGAGACTGCTCCCCCACAGGTACATCATGGCAGAACGTGTGGAACGGACCAATCGTGGGCGTCCTGGTGATCCAGCCGTCCCCTCTACGTGCCCAAACGCTGACAGACTCCCAGGGATGCCGCGGCTGCAGACGGTCTCCTCTACCCGGTGAGATCGCAGCCCCCAGCCACCGAGGGGCATGCCACCAACCCTGGGCTCCACCCAGCCCGAGGCCGCCCACTGTACACCAACCACGTCCAGAGGCCGGCGTAGGGCTGCCCCACCTCCTGGCCCTGTTCGGCCCCAGTCCCAAGGGCCCGACTACTCCCGAGGCGCCTCCTGGAGGACCCAGAGTGGACCTCCCTCTACACCACTGTACCGCCCACGTCGTGAGGCATTGACGCACCACCCAGATGGCCTCCCCCCTTCACTGGGCCTCCACCTGAACCTTCCGGGGCAAAACCGCTGAACAGTGAGTGTTACTCTTCCCTATTGTAAACCCCCACCAGTGAAATATCTCCCTGTGTAACTCTCCCTCCTCTGTGCAAGACCCGGGTGGGGACTTCGAGTTGAGAAGGCCCTGTCTATTCCCCCTGTTGTGACGATCCCCCCGCCCCGTGACAAACATACCCCCGCTGGTGAACCTAGTGACTCGTGAGCCCTCTGTGACCCTCAGTGTGCCCCCTTACGAATGTGAAGGTTCAGTGCTCCCCCAGTGTCAGAAGTGAATTATCCACGAGGCTCAGAGATACCAGACAAATACTGAACAGTGTGTGTTGCCCCAGTCGGGACTTCAGTGAGCACCAGACTATAATTCCTAAGTTGTCATTATGCTATATCTGTGTGTTGCCCTAAATTGTACCATAAGAGATTCTGTAAGTGCCACATGTGATATCCTATTTTGTACTGTGTCTGTCAATCTATGTTAATACACGTATAATACTGGTTAGCCTGTGTTTTTGCCCTGTTCCTTTGGTATATGTTCTGGCCCGGTCTTGAAATAAAGAACCCAAGGCTTGTGTCTGTGTCTTAGGGAGCGAGAAGTCGCGCCTTAAAAACACAGACCATAACAATTACCACTACCAATATTATTAAGCTACGCCCGAGAGTGCATGTCCTTGAACCTGTCCCTCACAATGACAACTTCTGCCTTGTCGCGATAAAATAGTTGTGCAAATGGAAATGTAGCATTAGAGAAAAGTCACTGTTACGGTGGGGTGCAGTGGGGAAAGTGTATAATTTATAATGGAAGGTGAGCTTTTGTGGGGATAGAAGGAGGGTATCAAGGAGAGTTTTGGGAGTTTAAGGAGAGCTTTTAGGGGTTTTTGAAGGAGAGTTTTAAGGGAGGTCTATGGAAAGAACTGAAAGGGAAAGTAGCATTAGAGGAGAATCACTTCCTTGAAGAGTAAAATTAGAACAATTTGGGGATTTAAGGTAATTTTCAAAGGAATTTAAGCTTAGTTGTCAAAGGAAGTATTAAAGAAAGTTTTCTATAGAGAGCTAAGTGTAAAAGAAGAATAGCACTACAGAGGAGTCATGCTGTGGTAAGGAGACAGTGGTGTGTAGTTTTAAGGAGTGTCAAGTAATAGATGTCACAACCAAACGACTTTTTAGCTGTTCAGCTCATTTTTTTTTTTTTTTTACATTACCTACAGACGAGCTTTTCTGACTGTGCTATGCAAGTTGAGTATCTGAGAGTGAGATGTTATTGAGTAACCTCAGTTCGCCTGGTCGAGCAGGCCCAACAACCGCAGGCAAGGAACCGTCCCAGCAGAGTTGTCCCCTGCTGTGAACCGTAGTGAACGGTAGACAACGCCTCGCAACAGTGAGGCGCGGAGAAGAGTGTGAGGTTTGGTTCCCAGATGGTTGCCACATTTGCGTCTCTCCACCCAGTTACCAGATGTGCAGTAGTAGGCTTCGCATTATCCCGTTATCTGGCTGTACGTTGTTTTTTTTGTTTTTTTTAATGCAAGGAAGAAGGAACCAAAGGCCAGGAGCCCTCAAACTATTCCTTCCCAGAAAGAAAACAAAAACAATACAAAAGAGCCAAATTCAAGATCCGATCATTTCGAGATGCCTGGACATACTGCGTATGAAAGACTGGAGATCATGGGAAGCAGGAAATACAGACAGAGGGAGACAGTTGCAGAGTTGACCTGTTGCATAAATGAAGGACTGGGAGTAACTGTTAACTCCTACGTTAGAGAGTTGTACAGAAAAGGGACGAGAGTTTGTTGCTAGACGAGTGCTACGCGCTCGTCGTAGAGGTGGAGGGACGCAAGCAGACAGTTCAGAGGAGCGGTGACCATTGAAGTATCGATAGAAAAAAGATAAGACGCAAAAGTGTGGCAAAGAGACAGAGGTTGAAGGAAGCCAGTAAGCGGAGGAGAGTTAATGAGACTAAAAGCCTTTGACTCCACCCTGTTGAGAAGAGCTGCATGTGGGGAGCCTCGCCACACATGAGAGTTATACTCTACACAAGGGCGAATAAAACCCGTGTATAAAGTCAACAACTGTGCAAGGATAAAGAAGGTACGGAGTCAGCTTAGCACACCTAATCTCTTGGAAGATTTTACAAGAGATGTAATATGATCTTTCCAAGATAAGTCCCTAGTGAATGAAACCCCAAGCATGTTCAAGGATGATGCAGGTTACCATCCAGCACTGTAAATGGCTTCCTGGTTTACAGGAAACTATTAGGACTGTCATTCTGTGAAGAACCATCTTAAGAGGAAAGAAGAGTATTAAGTGACAGGAAGCATCGGAGGAATAAAAAGAGAGGAGGGCAGACAGAAAAAGAATTGTAAAGGTGAAAGGAGAAGGCAGCACTACATCAAGTGAGTGTGTAATGAAAGTGTATGAGGTAGGAAGAGTTCATAGGCGGGTACAAATTTAGAGTGTGCGTCTTATATAGTGTGTTGGAAAGTTTGTTAGGCTTGATAGTGTATAAGGTTGGGAAAATGTGTGAGGTCATCAAACGCTTGCTTGTGCGGGAGGATGTGGGCGGGAGTTTTGAATCACCGTAACAGGTGTGTGAGGTAAGGAGAGATCATCATTTAAAGATCTCAGGGCGAAATATAAGAGAACGGGTGAAGTGCAAAGTAAGAGATAGAGTATGGGAGGGAATGAGAGTATAAGACATGGAGAGTGCGTGGGGAAAGATGAGTGGTTGAGGAACTGTGTGTGTGTGTGTGTGTGTGTGTGTGTGTGTGTGTGTGTGTGTGTGTGTGTGT
>JAGKTI010012874.1:0-22700 GCA_018397915.1 Birgus latro
CCCTCTCTCTCCCTCTGTCTACACTCTCAGTCGATGCATTATGTGACGTATCCCACTCTTTCTACCCTTCCTACTGCTACTTGAGCATAGAGGTGAGGTTTGGCTATAGCAGTGACCCCCTCCTGCCCCCCCCTCCACTCACCCCCCTGGCTTGGGTGCCGACAGACGTATCCCTCACCACTTCTCCTTCCTACTCGAATGTGCAGATAAAGGTGATATTTCCACGCTCTGTACTCCCTCCCTCTGGAAGTTCCCCACCTTCCCTCCACCTTCCTCCTTTCCTCCTCTGTGTTACTCCCCTACACCCTCACATGAAACATCGAATGAGGATTCATTTCCCAACTTTATTGCACTTTTATAACTAAAATAAGACTTGCTTTTATTGTTGCAATACCTAGTGTATGCATAGTAATATGTGTGTATATCATTAGCCCACTGTAATGTATATTATTGGAAATTTACCATGCATTTCCATATTTTTCTGTGGGTTACGTCTCTATGCCATCGCTTTTTTACATTTTTGCACATGTAAAACTGTGTTATACCTTTATGTTACAGATATACCATGATATTTTATTATCATGTTTGTCGTACTGAGTTCATTGATGAATGCATCATTTCTATTTTTTGCATAGAATTTTTTTTCAGGATATGATTTTTTTTTTCAGGTTTAGTTAGGCAACGTTCATTCATGTCCAGGAACATTATTCACCTTGAATATCATGAGTTTTGACAGGTAAGTCACCGTAATGAGGCTGTTTTCTGTGACGTACCGCCTCTCGATCGCCAGGCTGGGAAGGGTAACTATTATTTTCCTTGCTGCACTGCTGTGTGAGAACTACTTGGTCAATCTGGATGAGACTTACATCTTTGGGTGTGTAAATTCTTGAATTCTTGATCTTGAAATATATGCCATAAATTCTGACATTTACAGTACTTGAAAAAACACGCCTTTTTTTGCAATGGGGGGGAGGGGTTGAGCAAATTGCGGATTTTAGGGGTTAAAGCAAAACACTGGATATTGCATAATACCCCCATCAGCTAAATATTCAGCATCGAGCCGGATATTGTATTACTATCCATCTTGGACCTCTTAAAAACTTTCCCATGAATAAAGGAAGAAAATTAAGCAAATACAATAAAATAATAATACAGTACAGTAATACAGTGTCGATTGGCTACTGTTTACGAACTGGTTGATACCCTCCATCGCCGGATATTGCACAGAACTGCCGCTTATGTCCCGTTTTGGAGCCAGATGTTGCATAATTTTGCCAGATATTGCATTAATAGAGCTGAGCCAGGAGTGCCAGATATTGCTTTGGGCCGGATATTGCGGCGATGGATATTCGGTACATTTGAAGAGTAACAACAAAGTACGCATTAGATTGAATAATTAGTTTGAATCCATGGTTGCTGGCCAATGACAGAACATAAACAGTGTAAACATGGATACGGGCCAATTACAATAAGCTCTTCACGTCAAGGGCAATCACGTTCTTTTGTATCAGCAGCACTGTGTCTTTCCTGTGATACCTGCGTCACCAGGTCTGTCTTGCTTCTTCATCATTACCATCATCCCGACCTCTGTTTACTAAGGATAAGGTAAAGTAGGGTTTAGAAAGGAGAGAAAGAAAAAAAAAACAATGAGGGAGAACTAATTCAACATCCCTGGTGATATGGGTCACATGGTGTACAAGCCCCTGGAATGCTGATGTCAATTCACAGGCATGATGGTCTGCACATTTTTTTCTTTATATAAGATGCGGTTCACATTACCTACCAGATACAGTCAATCTGACAGCCAACAAATTCCACTATAAACTCACTCACCTCATTGACCTACATACCATACCTCAATTTCTTACACACATTCATAAGCACTGAAGTGCACCTGCTGCAGTGAGTGGGTTCACTTAGCATGCGAAAGTATGGATGCAAACGACTGCCCATTTATCAAAAAGAGCCACCGGCTGAGCTTTCGCTAGCTGTGTAGCCAATATGTTATACCCGCAGATGAGGTCTTGGCTGGTGGAGGAAGCAGAGTTACAAAGAAGGAACTGGAAGATGAGGTAGCTGCGCATATTCTTCAGGCAAACAAGGATGTTTGAAGCAGACTGGCAGCACTAGAGACCAAAGTCTCATCACCCACAGCTGTCACCCAAGACCAGACCAAGTCATTTTGTGGATGCTATTCGGGGTCTCTCGTAGGGGATGGGAAGGATCTGCCTAGGGGCATGGTTGAGATCAGTGCTCATGGTCAGAAAAAAACATCCGTAGTCAACAGGTGCTGATCGTGAAACCAAAAAAGCAGTGCTGACACTCCGACGAGTTAAATGGGACCAGAAGACACCAGAGGTGTACTTGACTCAGTACCAGGTGATAGCTGCCTTAATGCCCAGATCACACTGAGGTATTCACGATTCATGTCTGCGTAGTTGGCTTCCAACGGGTTCAGGGTCCGGCTGGCGCATGCTATGATGTGCTCCTTCCCTTCCCTAACTTGCACAAGGACGGCACCTATCCCGACCAGGGTGACATCAGTGTACAGGGTTGCATGTAGTCAGGGAATGCAATTATCTGTGCCATGGTGAGGTGGTGTTTGAGCATCTCGAAAGCCTCAAGTCTAGGGGTAGTCCACTGGAAGGCCTAACCTTTTTATGTCATGTCTTGTAGCAATTTAGCAATGGTGGTGAAATTTTTGACAAGATGTCTGTAGTAGGAGGCTAGACCGAGGAAGGTGTGGACTCCTTCGACAGTGAGTGGAGGTTGATCTCCACGATGACCCAGAGCTTGTCGGGATCTGGGATGAGTCTCATGGGAGATCACATGGCCGAGGAAGGTGATGGACTCCTGTGCTAGGTTGCATTTTGATGGTTTGAGTTTGACACCCACGGCTTGAATGCGGCGCAACACTTGTCCTTAGCTGTTAAGGTGCTCTTTCCAGGTGCATCCAAACACAATAATGTCAACCACATAGGCTAGGCAAGTTTCCCAGGTGAGTCCTCCTGGGACCACATCCATTAGTCGGGGGAAGGTGGCCTGTCCATTGCAATGGCCGAAGGGGAGGACGTTGAATTCGCACAGCCATCCACCGCTGGTCAAGAAGGCTTCCCCCCCACCCCAGTGTTTGGGTTGTATAGGGACATGCCAGTAGCCAGACTGCAGGTCCAAGGTGGAGAACCATCGAATGCCAAACAGAGAGTCCAGGGAATCGTCTATCCAAGGAAGGGGAGTGGCGTCTTTTATTGTAACATCATTAAGTTGGCGGCAGTCAATGCAAAACCTCGTGGATTCGTCCTTCTTTTTCACCCGGACTATGGGAGAAAACCAAGGACTGTTTGAGGGCATCATGATCCATACATTTATCATCTCTTGGACCTGGCAGTCTTCCTCTTGGGATTGCACCAGGTTTTTTCACCACGACGGTTGGCTTGTGGGGGGTCCCATAGTATGTATGGGGCGGTGAAATACCTCAGTTCGGCCCAGATCTCCCAGATGTGAGGCAAAGACGTCCTGGTAGTGAAGGAGCAGCTGTTCCAGGTCCTGTCGATGTTGTGGCGAGAGGTGAGAGGGAATTTGGGGAAGGGACAAGGTGTCTGGGGAGGGGATGTCCATCAAGCTTTGTGGTTCAGGAAGTGAGTCAAACATCTCCAATTCTCCCATGACCAACCCTTTGGGAAGTGTGAGGTGCTTGTCGGAGACGTTCACGATTCTGAGGGCGTTGATGTGGGGAGGGACAATTGCTGGGGAGACTAAACAATTAATGGCAAATGGTTGGTCCATTTGTGGGGAAATAAGCAGGGGTTGCTGGGCCAAGGTATTCAGTGGTACCCAGGCTTGGTGATGGGGTTGAATGGTTGTTGTTTTTTTTTGTGACAGCCTGTGCACTGTTGTGCAGACTGGCCTCGTGAGCATGGGCCCTGAATCGGAGACGCTGGTGCTGGCACTCAATCATGGCTCCCAGCTTTTGCAGTAAGCCCAACATGAGACCCAAGATATCCGCCGTACACTGTACATCTAAAGTCGAATACAATGAACGGGTGGTGAGTTTAGACTGATGGCGCTGGGTTTTTCACTAAAAGTGGATGGGTTTCACCCTTCAGGGCCAACGGTTCGTCCCCTGCCCCAGTGAGTTCAGTGGACAAGGCCTGGTGGGGTTTGAAGGCTGCCTGATTCTGTTGGTAGTACCATGCGTACAGGCAAGAACATGCAGCACCTGCATCCACTAGGAGCTGCACTGAAACTCCCTTGAGTTTGATTTTGGTATAAACTGGCATTTTGAGCTTGGTGTTGGTTGCCCCTTCCAAGGCTAGAGCTGATTGGGGGGCAGCAAAAATACAGCCCAGCTTCTGAGGATTCCGTCTCTTCTAGCTGCGCTTCCCCGTCATCAAAGGTGGCTGCTGGATCCACCTTGTCCTCAAGTCCTAGTTCGGTGCTCTCTGTCCGGGTGTCATGATTGGCTACATGACACTAGGTGGGGTGGGGTTGTGATGGTGGGTCCCATCAGCTAGACCAATTATGTGGAGCTTTAATTTGTTCCCACATATCGTGCAAGACACAGGAAGCACTACAGGCTTTGAATTCCCAAGGGTCAGTCAGGATCAGGCTGTCTTGCCCTGTCTGCCTTTCTTCCAAGGACAGGGAGATTCTGGGATAGAAGGGGTGATTCGCATTTTGCTACTCCTCTGTCTTCCAACCCAGTTGAGTAGGAATGCAGTGCACAGCCCCAGTCTGTTTCTGCTTCCCTTCGTGCACCACCAGCAGTCACCGGATCGTTATAATATCTCAGCCGAACCCTTGCACATTGTGAACAGTAAAGTGCTCTTGGACGACACTCAGTAGGATGCGTATAAGATGAGTGAAGATGTGCTGATTTCGCTGCTCCTCAGCTAGCTAGGCATGCACGGACACAGCAAACTTCCGCAAGTACGCTAAGGTAGTGTCAAGGTCTCCCTTGAATTTTACATCATTCAGTTGTGACAGCGCGACAACCACCCCGAGGGATGGTTGGACTGAGTCGATTACCATTACTGAATTGTGCCCATGTTAAGGTCACGTTAATTTTCACTACTACCAGGGCTACCGAATTGCCTAAGTAGTACTGCAATTTTCTGTGCATCCTCCTTATAGACCAGATTCAACACCAGTTTGACCATTTCCACATACATTGTGATGTCGTATAGTTTGGGCTCGCAAGTGGGAATGGGGATGTGGGACCTTCGGGCCCTGATTGTGGTGTCTGTGTTACCGTGTACTTAGTCTGTTGAAGCTTCGCTTTGCCTTCCCTCCGTATTTAGAACCACTACTGCTGCCAGTGTTATGCTAGGGCAATCCTGGTCTGGTGGGGTTCTTCTAAACAGGGAGGAACACACAAAGCAAGATTCAACACACCTTAAAAGTACAAGGTAGACACGTAAACTCAAGATGGCTCTACAATAATTTTATGTGTTATGGTTGATCCTGGACACACCCTTGATACAATAGAAGAGTTATCTAGAAGAAATGTTCCATCAGGGAAAATGGGACTTGGGAGGTGGGTCTGGAGGGAGATGTCCCTGGCAAAATACAGGTGATGGCCACAGGGGTACACTCTGGGAATGGAAGGGGTCAGGATACAACACTATGTCTGTAATGGATGTTGTGATGTGAGTGAATATATTAAGGTAGGACTAAGGGGGAGATAGGCTACAACTCTGGCTCTGAAAAGTGGAGACCTGATGGCTGGCTCTTTCTTAGTCAGGGGATAGATGTGAGTGTGGTGCATGCCCTGAGTGGCTCTGGGGGAGGAAGTTAGAAGGGACCTGAGATAGCTGGGATGGCAAGACTAGTCTGTTAGTCCCAGGATTCCTTTCCAGGGGTGAGAGGGAGGTGATCCACTCCAGAGGCCGTGACAAGTTGGAGTAGTTGGCCTGGTTCAGGGGAGCGTTATGTCCCCTGGCTCCCCGGACTAGCCTCAGTGAGTCCACAGGTCAAGGACGAGGTCAGGAACTCGCTTCTGCATTGCCAAGCTACCTCAAGCAAGTTTGGTTGTGTTTAGCAGACATGGGGGGATTCTTCTGCATTGCCAAGCCACCTCTAGCAAGCTCAGTTGTGTCGCCTCTAGCGGACACGGGAGAGTACAGGAACTCTTTCTGCATTGCCAAGCCACCTCCAGTAAGCTCGGGTGTGCTGCCTTTAGCAGACATGGGGGGGATCCTTCTGCATTGCCAAGCCACCTCCAGTAAGCTCGGGTGTGCTGCCTTTAGCAGACGTGGGGGGGATCCTTCTGCATTGCCAAGCCGCACATAGCAAGCTCGGGTGTGCCGCTTAGAGGAGGCACTGGATTGATGAGTTCCTGCCGTCAGTGGTACTGGTGGCTCAGGTTGCAATGGTGGCTGGGTGGTGACTCCAGGCTAGAGGGTCTTCCGGGAGTTGCACATGTGGGCTTCTTGTGTCCTTCTGGTTCTGACACTTGTACTGTGGCTATCTGGTGGTGGCTTCTGGAGGCACGCTGAATTTCTGTGGTCTCAGTTGGAGTGAGGACTGAGGTACGTCTCATCATTTTTGGCACAGTCCCAGATAATTTAATAACCAAGTTCGTTCACCTCGAAACATGTATCTTGGTTGTATATGATTGTATGTACACACTCTTCAGTAACTTTAATACTCCTTGCATTAATTTATACAAACACAAGGTCATGCCACCTTGAGTCCTCGTAGAGTGACTATGGACACAGAGAAACTCCCCAAGCCCAAGGATAGCAGAGAGACTTGATTGTGTAGTATCTTTATATAAGGATGTTTATTTCTTTGTTGGCAGCAGGGAACTCTATATGAATTACTTTCAACTACTCCCACAGATTGTAATACAGTCAGTAGATGTCTCTCAACAATCTGGTGTATTGAAAGCACAGTTCATAAAATCCATTCCACATGGATTCCTTCCCATGTTGGGATACCCATTAAAATATCCGGGACTCAAGCTCAGACAGAAAAGCATACCACAGTCACGGCTCCAGATGCGACCAGAAACCACCACCGAGTAGCTGAAATATGAGTGTCCGCACCAGAAGGACACAAAAAGCCGGTACCCCCAGTGTCCAGAAGTCCCTCTAGCCCGGAGCCACCGAACCGCCACCATCACAACCCGACCCAACAGTACAAATGACAGTGGGGGCTCGTTAGCTTAGTGCCTCCTAGAGGTGGCACAACTGAGCTTGCTAGATGTGGCTTGGCAACTCAGGAGTTTCAGTGTTCCAGTGTGCTTGCTAGATGTGGCACAACCGAGCTTGCTAGAGGTGGCTTGGCAACACAGGAGTTCCAGACCATGCACTCCCCAGAGTCAAGCAGGGTTCCCCAACATGACGCTGAAGCCGGTCCCCCCAACACACACACATCCCCTCACACAGGTACAGAGCACCCTCCTACCCCTAGAAAAGGAATCCCCAGCTTAGTAGTAATCCCTCCACTATCCGACGTAATAGAGCCAAAAGCATGTCCGGACAGTGGTCTTGTCCGGATAGTGGCCCAGAAGCTCCAGCACCGGTCATTCCTGACCCTAACCTAACCTAACCTAAATCAGAAAACCACCTTCCTACCTCCCTACTGAACATGCATAGCATTTATTTAGGGCCCATTTCACATAAATAATGCACAGAAAGCATGAATTAATTGAATTTTAACCAAAATATGATGATTTAGAGGTGAGTAAGGCACAGGTGCTCACAACTTGCCACCATAGTGTAAGTAAGTATCGGACATGGAAATCACTATGGAAATCACCCTTTCTCACTTTTTATTCACCCTTTCTCACTTTTTATGCACTAAAATCATGAACACAAAGCATGAATTCATTTTATTTTAACCCCAAAATGATGAATCTGAGTTAAGTAAGGCATAGGTGTTCACTGAGTTGACAGCTTAGTGTAAGTTAGTATCGGACGTGGCAGCCACTATAAAAATCATCTTTTCTCGCATTTTATGCACTAAATTATTGGATACAAAGCATCAAATACAGTAAATGATGTAAATTGTTACCATAAAAATGGTTAGGTTAGGTTAGGTTAGGACCGGACATGAAATTCACTGGCATTCACCTTTTTCACAGCTAGTACACTAAAATAATGAACACAAAGCATGAATTCATTTAAATTTAACCCAAAAAGGATGAATTTGAGGTAAGTTAGGCACAGATGTTCACTGAGTTGGCAGCTTAGTTTAGGTACCGGACATGAAAATCAATGGCATTCGTCTTTTTCACAGCTGGTGCACTTCAATACTAGTGGTAACCATGCATGAAAAAATAAAATTAAAAGCAGGAAATTATGATTTACATTTATGGGAATTTTTTACCACTTTACAGCATGCTGAAAACAGGTTAGACATGAAAATCATCATGGAAATCATCTTTCACACAAATCAACGGCATTCACCTTTTTCACAGCTGGTGCACTTCAATACTAGTGGTAACCAAGCATGAAAAAATAAATTGAAAGAAGGAAATTATGATTTACATTTATGGGAATTTTTTACCACTTTACAGCATGCTGAAAACAGGTTAGACATGAAAATCATTATGGAAATCATCTTTCACACAGTCTATGCATGAGATTAATGATATGGGAAGAACAAAACAAGGAATTTTGATGAAGTTAGGGTACTTACGAGAATGATGCCGCCATCCTGATGTATAACCCGCTCGGTCATCTCAGACTCTGACAGTAAGAAGGTGCACGTGAGACACCTGCAGGAATTCGTAGAATCCCTGGCACTTCCGCTGCACTTTACACTCACCAGGACTTCTCACCAGCGCTTCCCACAACGTGTCCTTTCACAATCACATCACTTCACTGCACTGTACATAACTGTAAATTCCCGTGTGGTCTAGTGATGTCCTGGAGAAATTAGTCGCTGTCAGAGTCCGAGATGAGGTGACGGAGGCGGCGTAGGGGCTCCTTGGTGGGACGTGGTGATAAGCTATCCACTGCAGAGGACTCAGAAGACAGCCGCAAACTCACATCCAGTGGTGACTCCACTGTGCCTGATGTACTGGGCTGTGGCTCGGAACTAGAAGGCCAGTCTTGGTGAGGTAATGGTGTGGAGCGAGGGTTGATGACAGCAGGGTTGACTGGCCTGAAAAAACTGTCAATGGTTGATTGACACAAGCAACAACGATTCTGATGATTAACGATGCGCTGCCTGAAAGCTCGCACTTCATCCACAAGTCCCAAGGGCCCCATCTCCCTGTCGCAGTCCGGGTGTTCTACGTAGTCAAGGACAAACTCCACATGTTCCCGGAGTGCGCTCAGCTTGGGGATGGTTGGAGTAGTGGCAAGCCGTGAGGAGTCCGCATCATCGTTGCTGTCCTCGTCAGAATCTTCCTGCTGGGTACTCGGACCGGCAACAGTAGATGCAATCTCGATATCAGACATGATCTGATACCCAGGATTGCCGTCGTCGTCATCCAACCACTCACGCACTTCGTCGACATCCACATTGTCTCCACCCGCACGAAGCCTTGCATGGAAGTCATACACGTCAAAACCTACAAAATCGTGCACCACGTCACTTCCATGAAGCAGCTGAGACCAATCATTTTCTAGAGTCTTGACAGAGACTTCCTTCCATGCACTGGCCCAGTTGTAGATAGCAGACTTGAGGTTGTATAGGCGAAGGTTTTTGACAGGTTTTTGTCCTCGTATGTCTCGTCCTTCCCTGCGATCGTCCTCGTCCTCGTAGACAACCATCACCTCGTCCAAAAACCTCCGTCGGTAGAGCCTCTTCGCTGCCACAATCACTCCCTGGTCCATTGGTTGAATGAGAGCAGTCGTATTAGGTGGCAAAAACAGACAACTAATGCGGCCATTTTCAGCCACCAACTCCTTCTCAGACGGATGCGCAGGTGCATTGTCTAGAATCAGGAGGGCCTTTACCTGGTCGCGTGGGATTTTCAGTGTCTCCATCTGATAATGAATGACCTCCTTGACAAAGTGTTGGTGAAACCAATCTCTGAAGATCTTGGTTGTGAACCAAGCCTTCAGAGAATGATACCACACGACAGGAAGGACATCCATTAATCCACGAAGGCACCGAGGCTGCTTTGCACGGCCAACAATAACAGGCTTGAGCCGGTGCATGCCATTAGCATTGGTACAGCACAAAGCAGACATCCGTTGCTTGGAGAGCTTGAGGCCAGGTACACGCTTCTCCGTCTCCTCAGCGAGAGTGCTAGTGGGAATTGAACGATAAAATAGGCCAGTTTCGTCAGCGTTGTAGACTTGACCGAGAGTGAGGCCCTCCCTGTCAATCAAGCCCTTCACCTTCTGCCGAAACTCTTCTATTCCTTCGTTGTTAGTGTCCAGAACTTCACCATGGGCCTTACGGTTGGTAAGTCCATGCCGTAACTCGAACGCAAAGAGCCAACCTTCAGATGCCTTGAAGTCTGGGGTGTCCTGTAGCCTTGCGAACTTCTCGGCAGCAGCTTTCAGCTCCGTTCCACGTACCAACACACCAGCAGCACGCTGCTGTCGATACCAGATAAGTGTGGAACGGTCAATGTCAGCATACTCAGGAGTAAACATCATCCTTCTCTCCACGTTCTGCCTTGTTTTCGAAGCGAAATCAGCTGTGTACTGCTGTAGTTTGTCTCGGGACCTCTTGATATTAAACAAAGTGGAGCGAGGGAGGTTGAATTCACGGAGGATCCGTGATGTCGGCCACCTGGCGTCCACCTTCTCCTATATCTCCCGTTTCTTCTCCAGAGTCAACACCACTTTCTTCCTCTTCTCAAGCGGCAGGGCCATCATCACACACGATAAAGAAGGTGCAGAGCAGCAGTAAGCCCTGCAGGAGGTAGCGAATCACCACAAAACCAAGTACTTCAGGAGCCATGTTGAGGGTGAGTTGACGAGCCGGCAGCTGAGCGGGAAATGAGACTGTGAGAGAGGCGGGAGGCGCAAAAACACAGCAGGTCGGCACACGCAGGAAATTCAAACTGACGCGGTCCAAAAAATCGGATTTTTTCCGGATTTTTTCGAATTTGGGGGCATTTTGGGGGTCGGACAGCCTACGATGTCTGAATGGTGATGTATCCGGATAGTGCACGTCCGGATAGTAAAGAGATTACTGTATAAACTTGTTGTCCCGATGATCTCAGGTCCTTTCTAACTTCCCCACTAAACCCATTCTGGGTACAGACCACACTACTCTATCCCCAGGCTGAAAGACAGGGAGAGAGAGCCAAACACTGGGTCTCCAATTTGCCGGGCCCAGGGTTGTAGTCTATCTCCCCCTTGGTCCTACCTCAGATAATTCACTATAACCCAACATCTCCTACAGATGTAGAGACAAACCTGGCCCCCATCCCTGTGATGGGCGTCAGTGTCATAATTATGTGGGACATCTCCTCCAGGTCTCCCCTTCCAGTTCCCCTTCATCCCAATTGACCATTTCTTGTACAGTATATAAATCTCACGATAATGGATGTAAGGTGTTATATAGAGGCTTGTGCAATACAGTAAGACCTCACTATAATGGACTAATTGGGGCTCAGGCCAGTCCAAAATATGCGATTTTCCGATAAAAGCGACATCCGGACTTACCCCTGCTAATCCGGACTTCTTCCGATATATCAGACATTAGTCCAGATTGCATCAGTGGTTTTCACCACCATTGGATGAGATGGAGGGATGGAGTGGAGAGGTATATGAGAGAGGGGGGTGTGAGTTGGGAGCGTGGTAGTGAAATGGCAGGGGACAGAGTGACATGGAGGCGATTTGTTTGTGGCCACCCCGTTCGGGATTGAGGCGTCTGGCAATAGATAGATAGATAGATAGATATACCTTCGCTACATTAATCAAATGGTATAATAATACTGTACTGTGCACTGAAAAACATGTCTTTTACTTGTCTTATTGTGGTGAACATAGCTGAAGTTGTCAGGCAGTCCGGACTGCTTTCTGGCTATATCGGACTTTTTCCGATTTAGTCCGGTAGCTCCTCGAGTCTGATAAAAGCGAATTCCGGTCTACTGAAGTCCGTTATATCGAAGTTTTACTGTACTGTTTTGTTCTGCCATCTGGAGTTTCTGCGTCTACCCTGTACTCTTAAGATGTGTTGAAGCCTGCTTTGGTGTTCCTCTCTGTTTAGAAGAACCCCACTAGACCAGAAGGTCTCCAGCATGACACTGGGGGCTAGCGGTGGTTCTAAACTCAAAGGGAAGACAAAACAGAGTTTCAGTCACCGAGGTACACAGTAACATAGACGCCAACATGGCAGTGCTAAGGTTCCACATCCCCATTCCCAAGTACGACCCCAAGCTGTACGATATTACAACTTATGTGGAAATGGTCAAACCGGTGTTGGATTTGGTACATGAGGAAGATGTGCAAAAAACTGCAATGACTACCCCAGTTAGGGAAGCTGGTAGCCCTAGTAGCCGGGAACATTAAAGCGGCCCTAAAATGGGCACGATTCAGAAAAATTGTCCTCATCTCCTTCCAACCATCCCTCGGGACAGTTGTTGTGCTGTCACACCTGAACAACGTGAAGTTTGAGGGAGACCTTGACACTACCCTAGAAGATCTGCAGAAGCTCACAATCTCCATGGATGCCCAGCTCACTAAGGAACAATGAAACCAACACATTTTTGCCCACCTTATATAATCTACTGAGTGCCATCTGGGAACATTTTACCACTCACGACACACAAGGGTTCGATCAGTATATAATAATGATCCGATGGCTGTTAACAGCACACGCAGGGAGACAAGAACAGATGGGGCCATGCACCGCATCCCTACTCAACAGGGTCGGAAGACCGAAGTGGTGAACTGCGAACTGCCCCTTCCATTCTCATATATCCCCCTCCCCACAAGGCAAACAGCCATGGCAAGACAACTAATATTGAACAATCCTTGGGAGTTCAAGGCTTGTAGTGCATCCTGCGCCCTGCACAATGCTGGAACAAATCAAGGCCCCACGTAACTGGTCAAACTGACAGGGCCAGACCCCACCACCCTGCCCCATTCCGCATCATGTAGCCACCAATGGCACCCGGACGGAGAACGAGGAAGTAGGACCTGAGGATGAGGTGGAACCAACCCTCCTCGATGATGAGGAGGTGCCCATAGAAGAGATGGAGACCTCAGAAGCTGGACTGGATTTTTAGGCCCTCTCCTGTCAGTTCTAGCCAGCAACCAACTCAGAATGCCGATCTACACGAAAATCAACCTCCAAGGTGTCCCTGTTTGGCTCCTAACAGACACAGGTGCTGCATGTTCTTGCCTGTACATACTTTACTACCATAGAGACTGGGCAGCCTTCCAACCCCTCTGGCCTGCGTGACTGCCCTCATCAGGGCAGGGGACGAGCCGTTGGCACTGAAAAGCGAAACTCACCCACTTATAGTAACCACCCCGGAACCGTCCGCCAACGCTCACCATCCGTTCATCGTTTTCAACTCCAAATGTACAGCATACAACGGCCATCTTAGGCTGGACCTATTACAGAAGCTGTGAGCCACCATCGACTGCCAGCACTGGTGGCTCTGATTCAGTGCCTGCCCTCATGCAGCTGGCCTGCACACTATGGTGCAGGCTGTCACTCAAAAAAAATACCACCGTGCAACCTCACCACCAGGCCTAGGTACTGCTGAGTACCTCAGCCCAGCAACCCCTGCTCTTCTCTCTGCAGATGCACCAGCCATTTTTTTCTTTTTATGTGAGGAACAAGGAAAGCTGAGCCTGCAAAACTGTTCCTAAAAAAAAAAAAAAAGACAGCAAGATTCAAGATCCATTCATTTTGAGATGCCTGGACACACTGCGTTTGAAAGACTGCAGACCTTAGGAAGTAGGAAATACAGACAGAGGGAGACAGTTCCACAGTTGACCTGTTGCATAAATGAAGGACTGGGAGTAACGGTTAACTCTTGCATTAGAGAGTTGGACAGAAAAGGAATGAGAGTTTGTTGCTAAATGGGTGCTACGCACTCGACGTAGAGGCGGAGGGATGCAAGCAGACACTTCAGAGGAGCAGTGACCATTGAAGCAGCAACAGAAGAGAGATAAAGAGGCAACAGTGCAGTGAAGAGAGAGAGGTTGAAGGGAGCCAGTAAGAGAAGAGCTGATAAGACGAATAGCCTTTGACTGCACCCCATTAAGAAGAGCTGTATGTGGGAAGCCTCCCCACACATGAGAGTTGTACTCTAAACAGGGGTGAATAAAACCTGAGTATAAAGTCAATAACTGTGCAGGGGTAAAGAAGGGACAGAAACAGCTTAGCACAACCAATATCTTGGAAGCAGATTTTACAAGAGATGCAATATGACCTTTCCAAGATAAGTCCCAAGTGAATGAAACCCCAAGCACATTCAGGGATGATGCAAGATTGAGCTGGATATTATTAAACATTAGTGAAGACTCCTGTGGAAGAGTTTGACGGGTTGATAGGTGTAAAAACCGAGTCTTTGATGCATTAAAAAAATTATTTTTACCCCAGTTAGAGATACGAGCCAAGTCAGACATAGGTGTGCCACAGCCTCATCCCTTGTTTGTTGAAGTAACAGCTGAGATGGATGTTGCGGAAACCGAATGGAAAGGTGAGGGGTGGAATCATCAGCGTACAAGTGGACAGGGCTAGATGTACAGCTTAAAAGATCATTGATGAATAAATAGGAAGAGTTGGTGATAGGACAGAGCCCTGAGGAACACCACTGTTGATAGACCTAGAAGAACAATGGCCGTCTACAACAGCAGCTATAGAACGACCAGAAAGGAAGCTAGAGATGAAGGCACAGATAGAAGGATAAAAACCGTAAGAGGGCAGTTTGGAAATTAAAGATTTATGCCAGACTCGATCGAAAGCCTTTGAGATGTCAAATGCAATGGCAAAGCTTTTGCCAGAGTCTCTAAAGGAGGATGACCAGGAGTCTGAAAAGTAGGTGAGAAGATCACCAGTGGACCGTCCCTGACGGAGCCCATACTGACGATCAGAAAGAAGGTTGTGATAGGAAAGATGCTTTAAAATTTTTCTGTTAAGAATAGACTTGAAAACTTTTGAGATACAGGATGTTAAAGCAATTGGACGATAGTTAAGAGGGTTGGGAATGGTCACCCTTCTTTGGGACTGGCTGAATGAGAGCAAACTTCCAGCAAGAAGGAAAGGTACAAGTTGAAAGACAAAGGCGAAAGAGTTTACCTAGGCAGGGTGTGAGCATCGAAGCACAGTTCTTGAGGACAACAGGAGGGACTCCATCAGGCCCATATACCTTGTTAGTATCGAGGCCAGTAATGGCAGAAAATACATCAGCTGAAGAAATTTTAATATCAGCCATGAGGAAGTCAGAGGGGGGGAAGTGATGGAGGAACAGCACTGGAATCGTCTCAGGTGGAATTGGAGGAGAAAGTCTGAGTGAAAAATCTGCTTTATCAATAGAAGAAATAGCTACAGATCCATCTGAGTAGAAAAGAGGAGGGAAGGATGATGAGGTAAAGTTGTTAGAAAGGTTTTTGGCAAGGTGCAGAAGGAGTAGGAAGAATTCGAGTTGGAGAGTTAAAAGCATATTGTACAGATTAAATTATTTTTTGCAGAGCAAAGAACAGACTTAACCCGATTCTGGGCAGAAACATAAAAAAGATGTGAATCAGGGGTGGGTTGGCTCCGGTACCTTTTATAGGCCCTCTCCTTGTTGTGGACAGCATTACAACAAGCATGACTAAACCAAGGCATTTTTGCATTAGTCAAAATATTTGAGAAAGGAATGTATGCTTCCATACCCGAGAGAATAAACTCTGTAATGCGCAAGGCACACTCAGAAGGCTTCCGGCCATGGAAGCAATAATCATTCCAGGGAAAATCAAAGAAGTTCTGCCTGACGGCCTCCCAATCCGCGGCTCCATAGTGCCACAGAAGACGTTTCTTTGGAGGGTCCACAGGCCATACCGGAGTGATAGGACAGGTTAATGTAATAAGGTTATGATCAGAGGAGCCCAACGAAGAGAAAAGATTAACAGTGTAAGCAGAAGGATTAGTTGTTAGGAAGAGGTCAAGTATGTTGGAACTCCTTCCAGGGCGGTCAGGGATACGGGTAGGGTGCTGTACAAGCTGCTCTAGATCATTAAGGATAGAAAAGGTGTAGGCTTGTTCACCAGGTGGATCAGTGAAAGGAGAGGAGAGCCAAAGGTGGTGGTGAACATTGAAATCTCCTAGAATGGAGATTTCAGAGAAAGGAGAAATGGACAGAATGTGTTCCATCGTAGAAGTAAGACAGTCAAAGAATTTTTGATAGTAAGCAGAATTAGGAGATAAGTAAACAGCGCAGATACAGTAGGCACGGAAAGTGTTGACGCCATCTTAAAAAAAGAAAACATTCTTGTGGTTAGCAAGGAGAAACAAATAAATTAACACTCACCATCGAATTTAGTATTTACTGGCATTCCCCTTAACCTTTATTATCTTCTTAAGGCGTCTGGGGAGACTGATGGTGTAGTTTTGCAGAACAGACGGACTAAAACTGCTCCATAGGTGCAGCCTCAAGTTTAGGCAAAGATGATGTGTCCATACTACGCAGCTGCCGCTTCATGTGCGCCCATAAATTCTCAATGGGATTGATATCTGGGCTGTTTCCGGGCCAATCTCGAATAAAGGGAACCTCACAGTCTGTTAGCCACTGTTTCACTGACTTTGCAACATGTGCAGGGGCAGAATCTTGCATAAATACTCTTGCCTTGGTTTTATCAAAAGAGTCACTTAAAACATCACATAAGAGCTCCAAATAATTGTTCTGGTTCACTTTTTCATTTGCAGGTAGAATTACCAACTCACCAACACCATAATATGTAAAGCAGCCCCAAGCCATGAGTGAGGCTGGGTATTTAACAAACTTGGAAGTGTACTTAGGATCCAGGGGGTCACTGCTTGGTTTGTGGTACACTTGTGATGAAGAGGTACCAGTGACAGTAAATGTTGACTCATCACTCCAAAGCACAGTTTTCCATTGCTCCTCACTCCAGGCAAGATATTTCTTACAAAAATTTACTCTCTTTTTCTTCTGAAGTGCAGTTAGCAGTGGTTTTTTACGAGCACAAAAACTCCTGTAGCCCAGATCGTCATGCAACAGTTGCTGCACACTTCTGACAGACACATCTGCCAGCAACTGTGGGTTCTTTTCTTTTAAATCCCGTGCTGTTAGCCTTGGATCCTTGCTAACTTGCCTTGAGATCAGCTGACGGGTCCTGAAGGTTGTCTTACGAGGTCTCCCAGGCTTGGGAAGTGGAGTGGGAGGAATGGCCTCCCCACTGTCCTTGAACCGCTTCACCAGTCTCTGCACTGTCCTCAGTCTAACACCATCTGATTTGCAATAAATGGGAGTTTGTGGCCAGCTTTGTATAAAGTAATCACTTCCACACGTTTGTCCTTGCTTGTGGTTACTTTAGGCATGATGAGAATGTGGTAGGTAACCAAATAACTGTGTTATTTGAGTCAAAACATGCCCTCATGGTGCATCACACACAGAGACAATCCTCCTCCTGTGGCTGCCCAAACATTACTGAGCCTGCTCCTGTGGTGCCAAACCTATCAAGCAGGGTTGCCAGCTCCCGCTGAAAAAGCATCAACTCATTTCGCATCACAGGGGAGGGTAGTATTGACCCTACTTCACTTAACGCGAAGAAGAATGACGTCGGCAAAAAAACGTCAATACTTTCCGCGCCTACTGTATATTTAATCACAGAATGACAGGAGAGCTGAAGCCAGAGAGTAGAAAATTCAGAAGAATCAAGTTCAGGAACACGAGAGCAAGCTAGGTCGTTGTGTACATATACACAACAGCCACCTTTGGCTTTGAAATGAGTGTAGAGAAAGTAGGATACAGAAAAGGGCTTGCTGTCAGTTGCCTCAGACAGCTGAGTCTCGGTAGGAAGAGATGGTGACGTTTAGAGGAGGAAAGGTGGTGTTCAACAAACAGAAAGTTAGAGGAAAGGCCGCAAATGTTGCAGAAATGAAGAAGTGAGTCAGATAGTGGTACCAGGCAGCTCATAGAGTCGTCACCAGGAGAGGGGCAGATGGTGGGGTCATTTATGGTCCCCCTCCCTGGGGACTCCGAGGCATGGTTTTGGTGCGCCATTTTCCTTTGTTTTAATTTTGAAAAGGAAGTGTAGTGTGTACTGTGCATGTAGACTGGTGCTGACAGTTAGAGAAACTTGTACTGGAGAGCATGCTGGCCTACCCTCTGTGTTACTGAAACACTGAAAAAGTTCAGCAAAGTGGGATGGTCAAGAACTAGTCCCAAGGGTTGATGAAATGGGAGCTCCAGCTCTCCCTGTCATCAGCTTTCCATCCACCTTGGGAGTACTGCCTAATTTCCCTGGCAGTTGTCCCCCCCCCCCACCTCAACGCTGTCACAGTCGCGAACAATTCCAATGAACCCTTCACTCTTTCCAAAAGGTTAGTCGTAGGAGGATTGGAGACGTTTGATGCCCTCCACGAACCTCCAGGCGCAACAGACACTTCCAACCCCAACACCCCCCCCTACCCCACATTCCCTCTTACCTCCTCCCCTCCAATACCAACAAGACCTGGAACAGCTACTCCTCCACTACCAGGAGGTCTTCTCACATCCAGCAGATCTGGGCCGGACCACGGTCTTACACCACCTCATCCACACTATGCAAACCCCCATATGCCAACCGTCACGTCGGAAAAACCCGATGCAGCGCCAAGAGGAAGACCGCCAGGTCCAAGAGATGCTCGATGCCAGGAGAGTGACACCCTCCAACAGCCCCTGGTCTTCCCCTGTAGTCTTAGTAAAAAAGAAAGCTAGATCCACGAGGTTTTGCTTCGATTATCGCCAGCTTAATGACGACCATAAAAGATGCCATGCCACTTCTTTGGATCAGTGACTCCCTAGACTTTCTATACGGTGCGCAGTGGTTCTCCACCTTAGACCTGCAGTCGGGATACTGGCAGGTACCCATCCAACTGGAGCACCATAACAAAACCACCTCCACCAGCAGTGAATGGCCTACAAATTCAACATCCTCCCCTTTGGCCTGTGTAACAGGCCAGCCACCTTCTCCCACCTAATGGAGTCGGTCCAGCGAAGGCTCACCTGGGAAACGTGCCCAGTTTACCTGGACATTACAGTATTCAGGTGCACCTGGAAAGATCACCTTGACCGCTTAGGACAGGTGCTGCACTGCATACAAACCGAGGTCTGAAACTAAAAACATCCAAGTGCCACAGCAGCCAACACTAGTAGATAACTGGGTCTGGTTAGTGACACCCAGATCGAAACCACTGCTGGGTCCTCTGCTTTTATTTTTTGGGGAGTTGGTGGCTGAATCAGCAGAGAGGCGGCCTGCAGTCCTAAAGGACCCACATTCGAATTCCGGCTGGGGCAGGGAACAGTTTAAGGATTCAAATTTCATATAAGCAGACTTTCCTGATCTATCAGAGACCCACCAATGTGTTGTAAAAATATCCCCGCTAATACCAGTTCACCAGTCCTGTATGAGACAGCCCTAGCACGTATTCAAAATGGACGGTGGGTGTTAGCACCGAAGTGGTGACATGTGGTGTAGGAGGACTACTGGGCCTTGGGACACCCCAAGAAATAGGCCTTGAAACCTTTGCCCAGAGTCGGACACACATAAAAAAAAAAAAAAAAAACTGGCAAAGGAGTCCGTCACTTTCCCCAGCCACGTCATCTCACGTGAAGGACTCAACCCAGATCCTGACAAACTCCGAGCCATCGCAGACATCACCCCATCTATGGGCGTCAAAGAAGCCCATGCCTTCCTCGGCCTCAACTCCTACTACCAACGACTTGTTAGGAATTTTGCCACCATCACCAAACCCCTAAATGACCTGACAAAAAAGTGGGAGGCCTTCCAATGGACTGCTCCAAGGCTCGAGGCTTTCGAGGCACTCAAGAACCACCTCACCACAGTGCCAATAGTCACATTTCCCAATTATACCCAGCCCTTCTGGCTGTACATGGATGTCTCCCTAGTTGGGGTAGGTGCCGTCCTCATGCAAGTGAGAGAGGGCATGGAGCACATCATGCCATGCGCCAGCTGGACCCTGACCCCCAACTACGCTGCCACAAAGCGTGAATGCCTCGGCATGATCTGGGCACTGAAGCACTTCAGATTGTATCTGCTGGGTACCCCACCCACCATTATTACAGACCACCAGTCCCTACAGCGGCTGCGGAGGTCCCACAATACTGACGCCTACTTAGTACGATGAAGGGAGAGTTCAATTTTGACATTTCATACCACCCTGGCAAACTCCACACAAATGCCGACACTTTATCCAGGCTTCCCCTGAACTCACTCCTCAAGATGTGGAAAACGGGACACCATGCACCACAGAACACCCCGATGCAACAAAGGAAGATTAACCAGAAACCGACTTGGATGCCCAACCATATCTTCAGCAAGTTGGCGAGGGTAGGAGACCACCTCTATACCCCTTCTGGCCATATCATCATCAACCCAGGGAAGGTTGAGGACATCCTGACCCATCTACATCACAGAAATGGGATCCATCTTGGACGGCAAAAGTTGCTTCAAACCTTCAGAGACAACTACTGGACACAATGCCCCTCAGCCGTCACCAAACGAGTGACAGAAGCTTGTCGGGCCTGCGCCCTTAGGAAGGACATCTCCCGAACCCCAAGACCCACCGGACACCTAACAGCCACCTGACCCTGGCAGCTGCTGGCTGTAGACTTCATGGGCCCTCTCCCATCTAAGACAGTGACCTTCCGAGGCCTCTGTTGGGGACGGCATTCGGAAGGTCCCGAACAAATTACTGGAACATTCTTGGGGAGCCTGGAGCCTCCCCAACAGATGGTCCCGAAAGTAACAAAGTAAAAGAATAATTATTTGTAACATATTTTCATTAATATTTCAATATTAGATACCCAGTGTAATATTGCTGAGATAAATGACACACCCGGTATTGAAAAATAAATTATGTTTGTGTACTTTTATGAGACTTTCTACTACGTATCCAAATACTAGCATTTCGCAGAATGGTGGAGGCTTCGTGACAAACGGACCCGAAATACGAGAATCGTTGTCTAATGCAAATTTTCATGAAAATTCCAATATCTGATGCCCAATGTAAAGAATGATATACCTAACACCCCGTTTAGGGGGGGGGGGAACATGTACTAATACTATACTTGTTAATAAACCACACCATCACTTATTAGATGTTATTATACATGTTACTTCTCCATGATTATTTTTACTTAAGCCTTTTTTACAATACTTAGCATTCATCATGATTCAGCTTGCTTCCGATTTCAAGTAGGAGTGTGGTGAAGTTGCCGTTAGTTAGCTCTTCATTCCGATGACATTACTTTTGCTGCCTTCTTACGAATATCTTCACTCCTGAATATATTAGTAAGGACTGTGTGAAGTGGATTTTCCAGCCATGTTATTCTTCACATTCAATACATTCTATCTATCTATCTATTGCCAGACACCATAATCCAATTTCTAAATATTCTCAACATATGGAAAGTGCTGGGTTAGATGTCTTTTTCTTCTATCAGCTTACTTAATTCATGTTTTCACCACCCAGAACTTACCAACCCTACCGCATCAACACAGACTTCCCCACGTTAGTAAGCTCCCGAAAGCCATTCGGAGCAACTGTGAAAACCAAAGGTGCTTTTGGTTAGGGCCCGACACACATTTGGGCCCGAAAGTTTAGGGACGACTGTGAAAGCGGCCCACCAAATAGTTCCAACCGTGACGGAGGCCGCGACAACCCCTCCTTCACCCCCACACTTTTGCTCTCGATAGCGCCGGAACGTTCCGTGGTGCTCCAGCTGTTGAAACGCAGCCCTGGTTCCCTAGGCTCAGCCTAGTAGGCTGTCCATGACCTAGAAACTGTCCCTGACGAATTTGAGGTCCAAATCTCGGAAAATTTTCTCCAATCCCTTGAACCCGTTCATAAACAGGTTCCTGTCTTTGTTTCCTTATATAACTGGGGGCCTCATCTGCATCACAAAGACCCCTCTAATATCATAATAAAAGACTAGGCCCAAGCAGCCAGTCTGTAACATTCCCAGACAAAGAAGCTCCTCAAGGCCATCCCAGACCCAAAACAACCAAAGCCATGATTCTTTCACACTCCATATTAGGTTTATGTAGTAGAAAAAATTAAAAATTCCTTAGTAAGTAACTCTTGACATTTTGTCAGATCACATTTTATCATAAATGGTGGGAAAATCTTCTTAGTTACTAAATCAGGTAAACAATCCCATTCTCCTTCTCTTTTAAAGGCACGACTAAAATATTTTCTCCTTTAACATACAGTAATAGATTACAATGAGCACTTTGGACTTATTTCCTAATGACATCATTTAGGAACCAGCAACATGGGAAAACAGTTACACCATGTTTCTCAGAGGGATTTTGGTCATAATATCTAAAATGCACACCAGGTTAGTTCCCCGTAACAAAGGTATGACGACGACGCAACCCCACCCCAGGAGGAAACAACAGGGAGGCTGAGAAAGAGCACGTGCACTCAGGGCTACAGGGGATTATCTCCCTCGCTACCTTATGCCTCCCTCGCTACCTTATGCCCCTCTCGCCCGCAACCAACACCAACCAGAGTGTGCAGTAACACCAGACAACACTCCAGCCAGGCTGAGCCCGTGCCACACCAGTGTGGCGAATCTTTAAAAAAAAAAAAAA